>ML313825.1:2203-182755 GCA_005239505.1 Nicotiana paniculata
GTAACTAGTAGGCGCATGGACAACATTCTTTATCCATTTTACACGTAAGAAGTAGAATATATTAGTCATCTCTAGCTCATCTTCAATGGAGATCAAATTCACTTTGAAAAAAATTAGATAATACTGCAAAGGCATGCACACCGAATAGAGTTTAAGCTACAAAAATGCACAAGGCTGTAAGAGGTGTAATTGTACGGTATACAAAGTACATATGACTACTAAATCTGAAAATCAAGAAATGACTGTGGAATTTGTAGATGAGTTATAAAACATATGAGTACTCCAGCTTCCCCTCCGAAGTTATTTTCACTAGGAAAATTATAATAGGTATACACAAAGACAAAACAAGGAACGAAGGTGAGGGAATATCCTACGGATTTTTCACTACTCTAGATATGTTAAGACTAATCCCTTCCTTCATTTTGGCATGATCTCGTAATTACATATATTTGATAACGAGGCATAAAGAGAAGTTCACACTCTCGAATTTACGTACATTATCCTAGTCTTGTAAGTTATAGTATTCTCCCTTATTGGGACTTTATGTTCAATTGAGTATTACCTTCCTCCAATCAAGAGAGCAGAGAATCTATATATACAATATTAAAGTATTTTCATTACCATCGAGCTATAATCGATGGGCAGGCCCCTATTGGGCAACCTCTGGTCAGATGGTAAGTTATATACCGAGCTTATTGTGGCCGAGTGCCTATGAGCGAGCTCAGTTGGTCGAGATACAGAGCCTAGTATGGTCGAGTGCCTATGAGTAGGCCTGGGACGGTAGAGCAAATATATACCTATACCAAGTCTTAGAAGTCCGGACAACTAGTTTACTTACTATATTGAGAGAGTTGAGTCAGTATCAGCAGGTAAGCATATTGTCAGATTATCTTTGACCCCCAGTTACTTTCATTTATTACATTATCAGTTCAATTTCACCTTTTAGTTATTTTATTACCTTGCATACTCAGTACATTATTTCGTACTGACGTCTTTTTTTCTGGGGATACTGCATTTCATACGTGCAGGTTCAGACATACAGATGGGTAGACCTCCTCAGTAGGTGTTTCCCGAGTTCATCTTTATCAGTAAGCTCCCTGTCCTTCAGAGTTATCGGGTCTAGAGTTTTGTATAAATCCTGTATATATATGTATATAGGTTATAGGTAGGTCGGGGCCCTGCTCCGATCACACTACATCCAGCAGTAGGGTCTTGTAGACATATCATGTCAGTTAGTGTAGCATGTTGGGCTTGTAGGCCTTGTATGTATATTTTGTTGGTTTGTCACTTGTAGTAGCTATGAAGGCCTTGTCGGCCTAGATTTATATTGATGTTTAGTCAGCGGTAGTTTCGGTTCCATTTTGTATTTTTCTTCATAAATTGTCTTGCATTGTGGCCCTATGGCCAAAGTATGACATTATATGTTTAGAGTCCCTTAGTCTCAAGCTGGTACACAAGGATAGGTGAGGTACCGGGTGCTAGTCTCGCCCCCCTGGTTCGGGGTGTGACAAAACCAAAATATCATCAATGAAGAAGATCACATAATCCAAATAGGGCTTGAACACGTGGTTTATCAGATCGATAAATGCAACTAGGGCATTAGTCAAGCCAAATGACATTACTAAGAACTCATAGTCGGCATACAGTTTCCGAAAACCTTTCTTAGAGACATTTGATACCTTGATCATTAACTAATGGTTTCCAGATCTCAAGTCAATCTTGGAAAATACCTTGGAACCATGAAGCTGATCAAATAACTAATAAATCCTCAGCAACAAACACTTGTTCTTGATAGTGCCTTTGTTCAACTACTAATAGTCTATACACATCCTCATGGTTCCATTCTTCTTCTTCACAAACAACACCGGTGCACCCCAAGGAGAGACACTCGGTCTAATGAATGCTTAATCAAGAAAATCCTACAATTTCACCTTTAATTCGTTAAACTCAAATGGATCTATATGATATGGTGCAATAGAAATAGGTTGACTGCTCGGAACCAAGTCAATGCAGAAGTCGAAATCTCTTTCGGGTGGCATCCCCAGCAAATTTGTAGGAAACACCTCGAGAAGCTCGCACATAACTGGTACTGAATCTTTGGAAAAAATCTCTGCCTTATGATCGTGGATCTAGGCCAACTATGCCAAACACCACGTCTCGACCATACGTAAAGTCGTCACATAAGAAATGATCCTGCTAGTAGAATGGCCAGGAGACCCTCTCCACTCCAATCAAGGCAACCCCCGATTGGCTAATGTTACCGTCTCGACATGACAGTCCAAAATAGCTCCTGATACTAACCAAGCAAGCACGATACAACCGATCTACCATAATAGAATCTCCGAGAAGCATGGACACATAAATAGGATCACCCAAAGAATCACAAGACATGTCCAAATATAAAGAAAAATTGGATAACACATATGAATAAGTGGAATCTGGATCAAATAGAATCAATGCATCCTTATGAAAAATTGAAATAATACCTGTGATGACTGCATGCAATGACTTTGCCTTAGGTCTACTGGGAATGCATAGAAACAGGGCTGAGCCCCACCACTCTGACCTCCGCCTCTTGGATGGCCTCTTACTAGCTGGCCTCCACCTCTAACACCTTGATCACCACCTTTAGCTGCCTGACCCCCGCCTCTAGCTGGCTGTGCAAGCGGTTGAGAAACCGGTGCCAAAATCATGCCACGAGTACCCTTTTTTGATGTGATACCCCTTAACCTAGGACTGTACCTCTTGATATGACCTGCGTCCCCACACTCAAAGCAACCCTGTGGCTGGCCTAATTGTTGAGTCTAATTTGATCCTTGATGACCAGAATGACCACATCAGTAACTCTATAACGTTGGTGTAGTGATAGGAGTTGAAGGTATACTAAATATAGGCTGCTCAGGATGAGAACCATAAGAACCATGACTGCCCGAAGCAATGTGTGCTACCTAAAACACTGACTAAATCGAATTGTGAGGATAGTGTAACGACCCGACCAATCATTTTGAGCATTTGTACTTTGCTCCATAGTTTACAGGCATTATTAGCTCTGTATGATGTATTATTACTTATGTGAATCGTCAATTTGGGCTTTTAGGTTATTCGGAATCGATTTGGCAGAAAGAATTTCATTATTGAAGCTTTAGATTGGAAGAGTTGACAAAGTTTGACATTTTTGTAAATTTGAATCCAGATGAAGTTTTGATGGCTCTGATAAGTCCGGATGGTTATTTTGGACTGGGACGTATGCTCGGATTCGCATTTGGATATATCTAGAAAGTTTTGGCACAAATTGGTGAAAATTGGAAATTTAAAGGTTTAGAAAGTTCAAAAATTCGACCAAGATTTGACTTTGTGGATATCCGGTTCGGATTGTGGTTCCGAGAGTTAGAATAGCTTCGTTGTGTCATTTGGGAAATTTATGCTAAATCTGGATTCATTCCGGGTTGATTTTCTATTTTTCGACACGAGTTACGGAAGTTGAAAAGTTCAAAGTTCATTAAGTTCAATTGGAGGTGCGATTCATCGTTTATATGTCATTATGTGTGATTTGAGGCCTCGGGTAGGTCCGTGTGTTATGTTATTGGACGTGTTGGCATGTTCGGACGGGGTCCCGAGAGGCTCAGACGTGTATCAGATCTTTTTTCCTTCATGTTTATGGTTTCTGGTGCCTCATTTGGTCTTCGCGATCACGGTGCATGTGATGTGATCGCGTAGAGGGAGAACTGGAGCTTGGAAGGTTCTGAATCATGGTCGCAATTAGAGGGAAGCGATTGCGTACCTTGGTGCTGATCATTATCCGCGTTCGCATGGGGTAGGACGCGTACACTTAGAGTAAAGAAGAGGGAAGATGGGACTTCGAGTTTCTTCTACGCGTTCGCATAAGTGTCGCTGCGTTCACGTGTAGTGTCTGGTGAGAGGTTTTAGAGTTTCTCTTCGTGTTAGTGGATACTTGTTCACGATCACATAGATTAATTTTGGTGGAAACATATTTTTTTTATTGCGAACGTGATGGACATCCCGCATTCGCTTAAGAAGAATACCTGGGCATATTGTGAAGTACTATATTTCGGGGGTTTGGACCATTTTTTCATTTTTAGGAGCTATGGAGCTCGGATTGAGGTGATTCTTGAAGAAATTTTCAAAATATTGATTGGGGTAGGTGTTCTCCAATCATTTTTGATTTTATATCATGAATCTATATTCATTTTCGGTATTTGATTGAGGATTCCAAAAGAGAAATTGGGGGTTTTAGCCTAAAGTTTCATAATGTTAATTTTCGAGTTTTGAACATCGATTTGGAGTCGGATTTGAGTGAAACTAGTATGATTGGACTTGTAATTGAATGGGTTATCAGATTTTTTGAATTTCATCAGGTTCTGAGGTGCGGGTCCAGGTTTCGACTTTTTGGTCGATTTTGTCCTTGTAATTAAAGATTCAACCTTTATCTATTAGGTTTGTTTACTTTAGCATTGTTTGATGTACTTGAAATTATTTTGGCTAGTTTTAGCCGTTAAGAGGTTGGTACACGCGTGATGGCATTTTAGAGCGTCGCTTGGCTTGCTCGGTATTGGAATTTGCTTGTTCGAGGAAGTAACACTTCTATTCTTGGTATTGGGGGTATGAAACCCCGAATTACGTGTTATGTGTTCAGTGTTGTGGTGATGCAAATGCTATGTGAAGAGCGTGTGCGCTTTCACTATGTAAGTTATGACTCCGTTATTTTTGGGGTACTGTATATTTACCTAATCTTATCTGTAACCATGAAATCTCTACGTACTAAAGTAATTGAGCTGTCAATCACGCTACAGATCATGTTTAGGCTATATGATGGTACTCTTGCGACCCATAAAGGTCGTTTCTTGTTGTTGACTTAGTGATTTCATTAAAATTTCGTACTCAGTCTTATTCATTCATTACATATCATATATCAAACTATGTTGTTATTTATTGATACATACCATCATTTTCATTCTAGTTTCATCACAATGTGAGCCCGTAAAGAGAGAGACTTGAGAGATTGATGACTGAGTGAGGACAAGGTCATGATTATGAGTGACATATATGGGGTCGGGTTACACGTCGCAATAATTTTTACTGATTTATGATAGCGCATGGGCTGTAGATGCCTCTCGGGAGTATGCACACACCCTCAGTGAGTGCAGTTGATTATATATATATATATATATATATGTGTGTGTGTGTGTGTGTGCGTGTGTGTGTGTGTGTGTGTGTGTATGTGTGTGAGTGTGCGTGTGTAGGGGGATCAGGTTACATGCCCCAACGAGCCTTATTGCTATATATATGTTGATCAGGTTGCATGTCGCAACACGCCTTGCGGCTATATATATGTGGATCGGGCTGCACGCCGCAACGAGCCTTATGGCTATATATATGTGGATCGAATTGCACGCCGCAATAGTCCTTACGGTTATATGTGGATCGGGCTGCACGCCGCATCATGTATTTTATAGTGTTGAGTGATTGAGTGCGCTGATTATTGAGCATGGTGAGAGAGAAAGCAAGACATTGAGATTGAGTACCCTGATAGTGCGATTACATGAGTTCATCACTGAGATGCACTGCATTTGACATGCGTACTTGAGATACATGTATAAAGATGCATTTACCTCTGCTACCCAATTTTGGTGACATTTATGATTTTACATGTATCTTTACATGTAGGCATAGAGATGTAATTTTCTCATGGCATCTGAAAATGAAACATCTTAATTATTATTGCAAGGATTTTTTGTAAAATCACAATCTTCAAGGTTACTCATATTTTTGGTAGTTTCGGTAAAAGATTTGGATTTTCATTAAGATTCTTGATAAACATGCCTATTTTCTGGAACGATGAACGAGCTGAGCATTTTATTTTAGAGATACTTCTTTTATTACTTTCATTATGTTTTTATGAACTGTTGTTGGCTATTGGTTCCATACCCGAACTTTGTTCCAGCTCGCCACTACTTTCAATCTAAGGTTAAGTTTGCTACTTATTGAGTACATGGGGTCGGTTGTACTCGTACTAAAATTCTGCACCTTGCGTGCAAATGTTTGATGTTGATGTTGATGTTGCTACGTACGGCAGGAGCTGCATCTGAAGTCCTACTTGTGTTCCAATCATAGTTTCCTCTTGTTATTTGTAGCTTTAGAATTATTAATTTGCTTATGTATTATTCGGACATATATGTATTTTTATTTCACACCGGCGTTGTAAATTCTAATCTTAGAAGCTCATGATTTGTACTACCAGTCCTTGGGAAAATTCTTGTGTTAAATAGTTGTATTATCTTTTCTTCTCTTAATAAGTGTTATTAAATTGGATAGTTGGTAATTGGCTTACTTAGTGGGTTGGGTTAGGTTCCATCATGACTAATTGGATTTTGGGTCATGAAAAGTTAGTATTAGAGCTCTAGGTTCATATATTCTGCAAGTCATGAGCAACTGTATAGCAGAGTCTTGTGGATTGTTATGATGACGTCCATACCTATCTTCGAGATGCTACATGATGCTTATGATATATTTCCCATCTTTCTTTCCTTATCGTGCGATATTGTTTCATCTTGAAGTGTAACTCTTTGAATTCGTTCCACGCATTTGTATGCACATGTGAGTGTTAGGTTTTAGTTGTGCATCGATGTCTTGTGATCCCATGGATGAGGTGTGAGATGTGATTTCATCATGCTGATGATTGGCCAGTGTGGAGGACTTGAGGCTGGATTTGGACAGTGGCTTGAGCACGAAGATTTCGGTAGTGTGAACACGTGATTTTGGACTTATACATCCGGTAGTGTCCCTATGAGTGGAATTCATGGCTCGATGAGTGGCTGGATAGCAATGTGATGGGTACGACGTGACTGTGAGGTGTGTTCATATGGTTTGGATGTGACGAGAAGAGTTTGGTTGAGATGTAAAAAGGATTATTGGGTGCTCTATTTCTGTCTTGATTTGACATATTGGCTTGAGTTATGGGTTTGTTGAGGGATCTTCTATGTTGTTTAATTGTGGAGTGAAGCAGATTTTCATGTCTTGTTGTGTGTTCGGACTCAGAAAGATTAAGTGATTGCATAGTAGTTGTAGTTGTGAAAGGGTATAAAGAGATGTCAGCTTTAGGCTAAGTATGTGGGTTACAACCTACGAGGTAATCTACGGAAGTGTGATATTTATGATGTTGTGTGGAGAATTTATTATCTCCAGTGGGTTATATTTGTGCAATTTGAGTTTGGATAGGTTGTAATAGTTGACCTGGACGTCACGTGGATGAATGCAAGAGTTGCAGATGATTTGAGGTATTACTTGGATGTTATTACATGAACTTATGAAGGATTTTAGTTAAATCTCACTGTGCTATTATGGAAGTAATAGAGTATGGGAATTTTGAGTTATCAAGCGTTTTTTCCTACGACTTTGAGCCAAGTGAAGGACTCTACTATAGATTATTTGATTGCATGGTTATATGTTGTATTGGTTTCAGTTTGAGGTATACTTATGATTCAGTTATGACCTGCAGTGGTTGAGATCGGGGATGACTCGAGTAAGGGAATATCTGGATGCGGGTTGTATTACACTTTATGGGTACATGGAAATCACGTGATGATTTGAGTTTGTTATTCGCGAGGGATGTAGTATGCATGGAGTAGGGATTCACTCGGTTTCTTAGAGGTATAGATTACTTATTTTGGTGTTATTTTTTTAATGAGGAACAAGTCATTCGGCCCGTTTGGGCGGTGCAATTGAGATTTGAGCAAAGTGGATAACTCTCGAGGAGGTTCTAATGGATTTAAAATTTATATGTAGCAATTGTGAATTTTTCGAATTTGCATATGGATAGAATTTGAGATTTAAGTTGGATGGTGTCGAAACTTGTAGCGCTTCTATATCATTGTGGATTATACACTTCAGTATCAAGGAAGTGAAGGAAACAATATTAGGTTCACATAAGGTCTCTTCAGAGTGGGTGTATTAATTGTGGTGCTCTGGGGCGCTTAACAGAAATTTAGTGGCTTATGGGCCTTAGGGAGGTGTGACTTTATGCTAGGATCTCTGGTATGGTGAGCTTCAGGTAAGAATCATAGTGTTATGACAAGAAGAAACGTCAACTTGAGAGTAATACGGAAGAACTCAGATAATTAGTACAACTTGGTAATAGGTTGGACCAACATGGTAGTGGAAATGATAGACTCTTTTTGTTCTTATGAAGTGGTGAGTCTCTACAGGTGTTTCGTGGCAATGCTGATGGGTTTTTGCAACCCGCATGGCTTGGTTGAGTTAGAGTGATTCAGTTCTGATGGCTAGATTATGTGCAAATGGGTCCCGGGGAATCCTCGATGGTTTCTACCATGATTTGACATAGGTATTTCCTACTAGCGTGAGGAGCATGTTGCATATGGTGATTTTTCCGTGGATGAGATCAGATGGAAGGTTCCTAGCTAATCGAATATATAGTTTTCTTGTGATTTAGAGTAGATTATGAGATTCTCATACTTTTCATATGATGGCATGATTTATGCAGTGTGTTGTGTGGGATTAATACATGCGTGTGAGAGGTCATGATTTAGTTTTTAAAAGGAAGGTCATGAATTATTAGGCAACATGGATAGTTTCAGATGACCAAATGAATGATATTGCTACTTTGTATTGCCTGAGAAGGGTGCGCATTTCAGAAGGCACATTGTGTTTTGACTTACGAATGCTTCATCGGTATTGCAGTGCTCGCATAGCTTATCGACTACTGTTATTCAGATTTTTCTATGTGGAGTGGAAGAATTACATAAGTATTCCTCGTGGGATCATCATGTATGTGACATATGGTAGAAATTCGGGCGGTGGAGTTGGGATCAAATATGGTGATTCGTGTGTTCTATGGATTTGGAGACTAGGAGTTCTCAAGAGCAGATTGTTTCATGGTTGTGGATAGTGAAGATGTGGCCAAAGCTAGTAAAAGGATGGTATGTGTTATGGTTAGGTCATTGTGGACCTTCGGAGGGTTATTTATCTATTTGTGGGTAGAGAAAGTTGATTTGGGGTCCATTGGTAGTCCCAATAAGGATGTGTGTTCTACACTGGATCGGATTGGTTGACTCCGTGCAGATGTTGTTGAAGGATGTTCCATTCGGTTAGAGTTCAACTTCTTCGTGTTCTGGTATGTTCTATGGGTTACCCTTCTATGCTACGAGGATTTGTGATTCATTAATTATATGCACACATGGTGCGGTTCTATTGGGCCCTTATAGAGGAATTTGAGTGAGATGGGTATTAGGGTGTTGAGTGCTTGATGGCGCCATGGTCATGTTCTTTCAGCACTACGGTATTGAGTTATTTGCTTCTCAGTGGTTATGGTCATGCACCTTTGGTTCTAGATGTCAAATTGTACATGGTTATTGATTTTGAGCAGGGTGGCTTGAGGTATTTCATATGAACCAATGATTGGATGGGGTCACGCATTGCGGAGGAGTTATGTTGAGATACAATCCTTTGTGTTAGATTCGTGTGTCTTGGTTCTACTAGGTATGATGGGTTTGTAGCATTTCGGTTGTGGCGGTACTTGTTGAACTTGCATGATGGTTCTCGCATTTAAGTCATTTGCAATGATTGGGTACACTTGGATTGTTTCTTATTTGTGATTGGATTGCACATTTTGTGGCTCTGGGTAGTATTGGTGTGGCATGTCAGTAGGGCGGTTGTATTTGTTAAGATGGGACCGTTAGATCTAGGATGGGTGCTATCAGAATTGATTGTGGTATATTTGAAAGGATAGTGACGTTGATCGTCTTAGAAATTTTCTATAGTTCTTGTCGAACGAGAGGGAGCTCCATGACTTGTTAATTTGATGAATGGCTATGATTTTCTGCGTGTTCTTTCATCGTCTATAGTGTATAATGGTTTTAGAATGAGTTTTTGGTTTGTTATGAGGTTTATTACCGGTATTGGGTTGTTTTGAGCAGCTATGGTGATTAGAAGTTTTACAATGAATATGTAGTTATGTGGTATATCATGTGATTGTCAATTGGTTGCAGTTATGGCTCGATGTAGCCTGTTCATACTCATACAATGTATAGAAGCGAGATTTGGGTCTTATAGGAAATTTCAGATGTTGGAAAAATTGCATTCTAAGGTCTATGGGCAAGATTGAATTAATGATCTTCAGTATTTTGTGTTGTCATGCCTATATGGAATAGGGTGACGTGGGATCACGCCCGGGTATGTGTGTGGTAAGGTTACACGGAGGTTTGATGGCTTTGGGAATAACTCTTGGCACGTTCGAGGACAAACCTGTGTTTAAGTGGGGGATGATGTAACGACCCGACCGGTCATTTTGAGCATTTGCACTTTTCTCGGTAG
Source organism: Nicotiana paniculata (assembly GCA_005239505.1). Classification (NCBI taxonomy): domain Eukaryota; kingdom Viridiplantae; phylum Streptophyta; class Magnoliopsida; order Solanales; family Solanaceae; genus Nicotiana; species Nicotiana paniculata. The sequence goes on from ML313825.1 coordinate 12,551, forward strand.
TTTACGGGCATGATTATGACTGTATGATGTATTATGCCTTATGTGAATCGTCAGTTTTGGTTTTCAGGTTATTCTGAATCTATTTGGAAGAATGAATTTCATTGTTGAAGCTTTAAATTGGAAGGGTTGACCAAGTTTGACTTTTTTTGAATTTGACCCAGGAACAGAGTTTTGATTGCTCTAATAGGTTCGGATGGTGATTTGGACTCGGGAATATGCCTGGCTTTGCATTATGAGGTTTCTAGAAGGTTTCAACCCAAATTGGCGAAAATTGAAAATTTGAAGGTTTGAAAAGTTTAAAAGTTTGACCGAGAGTTGACATTGTTGATATTGGGTTCGGATTATGGTTCCGAGAGTTTGAATAGCTTCGTTATATCAGTTGGACTTGTGTGAAAAATTTGGGTTCATTCCGGGTTGATTTGCTATGTTTCGGCACGAGTTATGGAAGTTGAAATGTTCAAAGTTCATTAAGTTTGATTTGAGGTGCGATTCATTGTTTTGTTGTCGTTATACTGATTTGAGGCCCCGAGTAGGTCCGTGTTATGTTATTGGATTGGCATGTACAGACGGGGTCCCGAGGGACTCAGGCGTGTTTCAAATTGATTTCAGATCATTTTTCCTTCATGTTTGATTGTTGGTGCCTAATTTGGTCTTCGTAACGCAACGTATGTGATGTGATTGCGTAGAGGGAGAACTGGAGCTTGGTAGTTTCTTAATGATCGTCGCGATTAGTGGGATGCAATCGTGTACCTTTGTGCTGATCACTGTTCACGCCCACATGGTGTAGGACGCGTTCGCATAGTGTAAAGAGAGGGCATCCGGGAATTTGAGTTTCTTCTACGTGTTCACACAAATGCCGCTGCATTCGTGTGGTGTGGGAGCAGTGTGTTCCACGTTCGCATGATTATATCCGCGACCGCGTAATGTCATATGAGAAGCTGCTGAGTTGTTCTTCGCATTAGTGGAGACTTTTTCGCGTTATCATAGAGTAGTTTTTGTGGCAGCATATTTTTTAACGCGATGGAAATCCCGTGTTCGCATAAGAGGAATACCTGGGCAGATTATAAAGTACTCTATTTCGGGAGTTTAGATCATTTTTGCATTTTTGGGCGCTATAGAGCTCGGATCGAGGCGATTCTTGAAGCGACTTTCACCATGTGGACTGGGGTAGGTGTTCTCTACTCATTTCTAATTTTATATCATGAATCTATCTTTATTTTCGGCATTTTATTTAGTGTTCCAAAAGGGAAATTAGGGGGTTTGGCGTAAAGTTTCATAATGTGAATTTTTGAGTTTCAAACATCGATTTGGATTCGGATTTGAGTGAAACTAGTTTGGTTGGGCTCGTAATTGGATGAGTTGTCGGATTTTATGAGTTTCATCGGGTTTTGAGTTGTGGGCCGATGTTTTGACTTTATTGTCGATTTTGGGCTTTTGATTAAAGACTCTACCTTAATCGATTGGGTTTGTTTCCTTTGGCACTATTTGATGTACTTTATTTGCTTTTGGCTAGTTTTGAGCCGTTCGAAGGTCGGTACACGCGTGATGGCATTTTTGAGTGTCGCATGGATTGTTCGGTATTGGAATTTGCTTATTCGAGGTAAGTAACACGTTTAAACTTGGTGTTGAGGGTATGAAACCTCGAATTATATGTTATGTTTTTGGTGTTGGGGTGACACACATGCTAGGTGACGGGCGTGTGGGCGTGCACCGTATAAGTTATTACTCGATTAGTTCCGTCATACTGTGTAGTTACCTAACTTATTGGTTTCTTTGAAATTTTGTACACAGTCATATTCATTCGTTACATATCATATCTCAGTCTTTGTTGTTATTTATTGATACATTATATCATCATTTTCGGGCTAGTTTCATGACATTGTGAGCCTGTGAAAGAAAGACTCGAGAGATTGATGAATGAATGAGGCAGCGGGCTTGATTATGAGTGACATTTATGGGATCGGGTTGCACGCCATAGCGGGTTTTACTGATTTATGATAGCGCTTGGGCTGAAGGAGCCTCTCCAGAGTCTGTACACACCCCCAGCGAGCGCATTTGATTTTATATATATATTTATATTTATATGTATGTGTGTGTACGCGCGCATAGTTATGGCTATATATATGTGGATCAGGTTGCATGCCGCAACGAGCCTTATGGTTATATGTAGATTGGGCTCCACACCCCAACATGTATCGATGCTGAGTGATTGAGTGTTCTGATTATTGAGCATGGTTAGAGAGAATACTAGACAGTGAGATTGACTACTCTAAGAGTGCAAGTACATGAGTTCATCACTGAGATGCATTGCATTTGACATGCGTAGTTGAGACACATGCATAGAGATGCATTTCCTTCTGCTAGCCGGTTTTGTTAACATTTATGATTTTACATGTATCTTTACATGTAGGCATAGAGATGTACTTTCCTCATGCCATCTGAAAATGAAACGTCTTATTTATTGTTGAAAGGATTTTTGGGAAAATCACAGTTTTCAAGCTTATTCATATTTTTGGCAATTTTGGTAAAAGATTTGGGTTTTCACTGAGATACTTGAAAAACATGCCTATTTTCTTGAATTATGAACGAGCTGAGCATTTTATTTCAGAGATACTTCTTTTATTATTTGCATTATATTGCTATGAACTGTTGTTTGCTATTGGTGTCAGACCCGACCTTTATTCCAGCTCATCACTACTTTCAACCTAAGGTTAGGTTTGTTACTTATTGAGTACATGGGGTCGGTTGTGCTCATACTATACTTCTGCACCTTGCGTGCAGATGTTTCAAGATAATGTTGTTGTGTACGGCGGGAGATGGATTGGAAGTCGTACCTGCGTTCCAATCACACTGCCTCTTGTTCTTTGTAGATTTATAATTATTAATCTGTTTATGTACTATTTAGACGGATGATGTATCTTTATTTCACACCGACGTTGTAAATTATATTTTTAAGAACTCATGATTTGTACTACTAGTCCTTGGGAAAATTCATATATTAAACAGTTGTATTATCATTTCTTCTCTTATTAAGTCTTATCAAATTGGATAGTTGTTAATTGGCTTAACTATCAGGTTGGGCTAGGTGACATCACGACTAGTTGGATTTTGGGTCGTGACAGATAGCCTCTCCCAAATGGACCCCTACCTCCAGATGAGGCACCACCAAAACCACCAACACGACGAGGCCTCTTCTCAGATACTAACTACCTACCTTGACCGCGAATCCTCTTGATTGGCCTCGAAATATCTACATCCCTCTAGAGAGAAATATCATCCCAGTCTCCTTTGCCATCTTGTATACGGATAAAATCGGAGAGCCTGATTTTATGATCATTATGGCACTCCATAGCCCATCTTCAGAGGGCTCGAAGCACAGTTCGAGGTTTGAATCGAGGATCCTCCACGTTCGACCTCGGGGCCGTGTAAATTGATGACCATCATGGAAAAGCGGGAAAATCCCAAAAGGGAACGTGGTTAAAGCTGTCCAAGTTTGCAAGAATAGTACAAGTCTGTACCGTGACACTAAAATAGTTGTACCTGCTGCATTTCGTTGTAATAATTACACATGTACTATGTTGGGATTCCCCCTCTTATATAAAGAGTAACCTTGTCAGTTTGTAAGACACATGATATTCAGTACAAGAACAACAACATTCTCTGCTCTCTAACTCAATCATTCTCTACAAATTGCTCCATTGGTTTATTACTTCCATTTATTGTGTTTCATTTATTGTTCTTCACCTATTGTTTATTTTGGATCATAAAGAGTACATCTTTGAGGCCAATTAAGCAGTTAATCCTTCATCGATCACCCTCTGTCAAGCGCTCGGGCTCGACCTTGAGGCCCTATTTCGACTAGCTTGAGGCCCTGTCTCTCAATAGCTCGGTCTGCATATCAATAGTTTCCTTTATTATTATAACACTTTCTTTATTATATTTAGCATCCATTTCCTAACAACTAGTATTAAAATAAATCACATATTTTTAGAACCACAGAATCAAGTATAATTGTAATTACCATTTTTACAGTAAACACATTTGTAGCCTGATACCAAAAAGTAAGGCCATCTATGAATATCCTCACCCTCTCCCTCTCGGTAGTGATCAAGATAGTTGCATAGCAAGATAGTTCCATAAATATGGTCTCGAACTGGGTAACAGTCATGCAACCCTGTTGTAGATGCTCAAACTACTTGCGATACTCGTCTCAGGGAAATAGGAATGAAGTTCCTCAAAAATAGATATGAGAACTTATCCCAAGTGAGTGGATAGAACTTGTCGTTCTGCCTTGAATATAGTCATGCCACCATCTCTTGGTAAATCCTATCATCTGAAACACTACGAAGTCAACTCCATTAGAATCTACAATACCCATATTGTGCAACAACTCATGGCAACAGTCAAAATTATCATACGGGTCCGCAGAAGGTGTACTACAAAAATGGATAGAAAGAGCTTGGTGAGCTCATCCAACCTCTTAAATCCCTAAGAAGACATCGTGTGCCTCTCCCCGGGCTGTGTAGCAATAACGGGCTATATTATTCCAACTTTTGGAACCGCCGGAGTTTGATATATAGGAGCCATCTTGTGAGGCACTGTAATAATTAGCAAATAATTTATGACTTTATAGTGCACCAACGATAATTAAGAATAATGTTTTTTATTCTAAGGGAGACCTATGGGATAGAATCACATTATTTTGACATGAAAATACATATGGAGAGTGTTTTAGGACACATTAATGAGGTTTATGAGTGGGGAGAAGTTGTTTGAAACGATTTGGAAATATTAAGTGGAAAAAATGACTTTATTTGCACAAGACTTGACTTTGAACATGTATATCTCTCATAATATAAATAATTTTAATGAATTTGGTCCCTAAAGCATTTCCCTTTGAGTGTAGTTTCAAAAGAATCAAGTTGTTTGTCATTTGGATATTCCTACTAAATGTTATGAACAAATTACAAAAGTCAGAAGACCCAGTTATTTTGGTGACAGCGAAGCAAGGCTCGCTTTTCCAGACCAGGCGCGGATCATGTATTCCATTTCATGCATTGGACAGTAAAGTGAGGCACACTTCACCAGACTGCGCGTGCCCCATCTTAAGGTTCTTTTAAGTCATTTTAGGGGCTCATTTTCCCCATTTTACTTGGAAAAATTCTGGACCTTTCCTCCACTCTCTAAAGTCCCTAACTCCTCCCAACTTCAAGATAAGTAATACACATTGTCTTGATGTGAATCCTATCATTTCCACGCTAAAAATCACTCAATCTACCATGAATCCTTAGATCTTCAAGAAATTTCTTCATGAACTCAAGGGAGGGTTTTACAAGATTTCTTCCAAAAGATAACCCTACACCCTTAGATTTACAGGGATTTATTAAGGGAATACGAGTAAGGACTAAGTATTGGAACTTATGGGGTGGTGTTAGAAGCCATAAGTCCCCGAATTGAATTCATAGCCATTGTAGAGATTGAAAGGTGATTATTTGATTGAATATTATTTGTTGGGTGTAGATGGTTGGACATGCATGTGATGTTGGAAGTTATAAATTACCAAGAATTTTAGTGGAATAAATTATTGGTAAATGGTGATAGTTGGATGAACTAGTTCCATGTATAACAAATATAGAGATTTATGCCTACTAGGTCTTTGATAAAGTGCCTAAATAGATTTTTAACGGACGGGAGGGGGAAGGCGGTTATATTTTCTCTTGACGCATGTTAAGTCGAATATGTTAACGTGCACGAGCAGCATTACAATTCCGTCCACCACCATTCTAACGACACTGGCGAGCTCAGTTACACTGGTCACTACTGCATCGACGCATGCAAAACCACTAACGTGTGGAAGCTTTCTTCAAATTCAGTTTCAAACAACAACGAAGACCCATGAGAGGGTGAAGAAAATGAGCATCGACCAAATTTAGTTGGGAAATGAGTTGTGCGAAGAACAGGGGAAGAGATCCCACGCCGACTTCAATTTTCGGATCTAGCAAAATCCACGGCGAATTTTTCAGCTATGACTCAAACCAGTGCCAATGGAACAGGAAACCAAATTAGTGGAGGAGAAAGATTATAAGAGAAATCGAAGCTCTAAAATGGGTAAGGTACTTACATACATTCCTCGAGATGTGCATGGAGATACAATTGTAGTGACGATTGTAGATGAAGATATTAAGGAACAACAGAACTACTGGAGCAACTCGCTCATTGGATATGGTTTGGGTGGAATTCCTTATTCCAAATCTTTGGAGAATTATGTTGATATTGTGTGGGCTTTTGTTAACAAACAAAAAATCCTATCTCATGATGATGGCTATTACATATTCAGATTTGCTTTGATGGAAGATAGGGATAGAGTCATGCAATTAGATTCCTATACTCTTCATAAGAAGCTATTTATACTGAAGAACTGGTCGATTGGTTTTCTTTTTGACCAGAGTGTTTGAATGTAATTCCACTGTGGGTAAGATTTCCAAACTTACCAGTTTGATATTGGTCTGCTGAGGTTCTTAGTAAATTGGCAAGTGTAGTAGGCAAGATTATGTACATTAACTTGTATACTACTGAGATGGATCGTATTTCCTTTGACATAGTTCTAGTAGAAGCAGATATATCCCATCCCATGCCAAGCGATATTGACCTTCAGACCCCAGTAGGGATTATTCATCAAAACATTGAATATGACTGGAAGCCCAAATATTGCATGGACTGTGCAAAAGTTGGGCATACTACTTAGGAATGCAGATAGAGTAAGGCCCAGAAGACTAATGGAGAATTTGTGAGAAGAATCGAAAGAAGAGAAGGGGTAAACAGAGGGAAAAGGTGGAGACCAAATGAGTGGCAAAATATCTGAATACCATGTCAAATGAACCAGCTATTGATGCTAAAAACATTGATGTAGATGGAGAAAATGCAATAGGCTAACAAATGACAGGAAATCATTTGGATACTAGTGAATTCCCATCATTATAAAAAGTAATAATGAAAGAGAGAAGATATGACGAAAGAGTGGTTGTGGATGGTGTGGATGAGCAGGAAAAAGTTGGATGTTCTACTAGCCATATTGGTATCCCAAACAGATTTGAAGTCCTTAATCAAGGTGGCATCCCATCTGATGCTGGGAAGGGTGGGCAAGACCATCATATACCTCCATGATTCTAAGTACTTGGAATATTAGAGGGCTGAATAGGCCCTTTAAACATAAGGAGATGGCACTCTTTATGAAAAAGTACAAAGTAGAGGTAATGGGAATAGTTGAGACAAGGGTGAAAGAGAATAAAGCAAGGAGAATAACACAGAAAATAGCAAGGGATTGGAGAGTTCAATATAACTATGACCGTGCTTATAATGGTCAAATTTGGCTATTGTGGAAGACTCATGTTCAAATTCAAAACTGGAGGTAGATGCTCAATTTATCCACTGTGAAGTGGAGGACCCTAATAGTCAAAAGAAATGGCTTCTCACTGTGATATATGCATATAATGAGTATACACCAAGGCAACAACTATGGGACAAGCTTATTGTTATAGGTACAAATATTACTAATGGGTGGCTGGTTAGTGGAGAATTCAATAATATATTGCTAGCAAATGAAAAAATTTGAGCCCCTATAACACAGGCAGAGGTACAAGATTGTAAGGAGTTCCTGGATAAAATTCAATTCACCCTCTTGAAGAGCACATGATGGCACTATATTTGGTGCAATAAAAGAGATGAAAATGCAAGGGTGTACAGTAAAATAGATTAGGAATTTGGGAACTATAGCTGGCTGATGAATGATGATCACATTGAGGTAGAGTTTGTGAATCATGGTGTATCCGATCATTCACCTATAATAATGGATTGCAAGTTTGGATTGTCATAGTAACACCTGCATCCTAGACCATTTAAACTGTATCATACAGTCTTTCACCATCCTGAATTTACAAAAATAGTGAAAGAAGTATGGACACAGACCGATGAGATATAGGCAGTCAAGAACATGGCATAAACTTAAAAGACTCAATGAGGAATTAAAGGGCTTGAACAACTATTTGGCATCCTACCAACAGAAACTAAATCAAGCAAAGCAGAATTTGGAGTTGGTACAACACCAATTATCCCTTCAACCACTAAGGCAAAAGTATATAGAGCAGGAAAGAGAAGTTTTGTTGGAAGTGGAGAAGTTGAGTAATATATAAGAGCAAGTGTTGAGGCAGAAGTCTAGAGCCACTTGGATAAAACATGGGGATGCAAATACAAAGTATTTTCATGCTCAATGGAAGATGCGCAAAACTACTAACACAATTATTTCTATTCATAATGATGTAAGTATCAAAATTACGGATCATAAACAAGTGGAGAATCAATTTCTGGACTCTCTTAAGAAGATGATGGGGGAGTCATCACCAGTACACCCTTGTCCAAATACTGAGGTGATCATAAAAGGACCTTGTCTATCAAGGCAAAAACAATTTAAGCTGATGAAAACTGTCACAATAGAGGAAGTAGTGGGGGATATCAAGAGTATGCCAACTGATAAAGCACCAGGTGTAGATGGATTTCCAATAGGTTTTTTAACTCAACAATGGGAGGTGGTCAAAGAGGATGTGATTGTTGATGTTCTGGACTTTTACATATAGGGAAATTATCAAAGGCTATCAACAGTACTTCTATTACTCTAATACCTTAAGTCATTAACCCCACACATGTTAAGGATTTTAGGCCAATAGGATGATGTACAACAATCTATAAAATCATCAAAAATTCATAATTGGCAGACTAAAGACATTACTGAATTATCTGGTGGGGGATTCACAATCAACTTTTATTGAAGGAAGAAACGTTACTCACAATATCCTCTCCACTCATGAATTATTCAAAGGCTACACTAGGAAATGGATACCTGCAAAGTGTGTACTCAAAGTTGATCTTAGAAAGGCATATGATACCTTGGATTGGTTCTTTCTAAGGAGGATGTTCATGGATTTAGGATTTCCACACTGATTCATGAATGGATAATGGAATGTTTAACAACTTTGCCCTATTCCTTAACTCTAAATGGAGGGCTCACAAAGCCATTTAGAGGTAAAAGGGGGAAAAGGAAGGGGGACCCTATGTCACCTTACCTATTTGTTATTGCCATGGAATATTTGCAAAGTGAGTTCGGTCAACTTGCTTTGAATAAGTAGTTTCATTTTCATCCAAGATGCAAAAGATTAGGAGTGGTCCATGTATGTTTTGTTGATGATCTTTTAATGTTTTGCAAAGATGATTTGCAATCAATCAGATTGCTTCAGGATGCATTTATGAAATTTTCAAAAGCTTCAGGCCTTCAAGATAATCCAAATAAAAGTCCAATTTACCGTGCATGTATAAATGAAAGGATGAAAGAACTTATTTTTCAGGAGATGGGATATAATGAAGGCAGTCTACCTTTCAAGTATCTAGGGGTACCATTATATTCAAAAAAGCTAACAAATCAACAATGTTGGCCATTGGTTGAGAGGATAACTGCAAGGATCAATTGCTGGACTTCAAAGCTATTGTCATATTCTAGTAGGCTGCAGCTTATTAAATCAGTAATCTTTGGGATGAAATCTTACTGGGCTCAAGTTTTCTTACTGCTAAAGAAGATAAGAAAAATGATAGATGCTATATGTAGAACGTATCTGTGGATAGGTCAGGCAGGTGTATCTAAGAGAGCTTTGGTAGCTTGGGACAGAATATGTTTACCACAAACAATGGGAGGCCTAAATGTGATAAATCTATGCAAGTGGAATAGAGCTGCAATAGCAACACATCTATGGGCAATCACCAAGAAGAAAGATTGTCTATGGAATAGATGGATTCAATTATACTACATAAAGAACATGAATATTGAAACTATGCCTATACCTAAGAATGACAGCACTATAGAACACAGATGGTAGGTTCAGCATTAAGAAGTTATATAAAATGCAAACTCCTCAGGGTCAGAAGGTCTAACGGAAAGGTTTGATTCTGCATCCTCATATACATCCTCGACACAAGTTCAACTTATGGCTGGACATACAAGGAAGATTACCAACAGTTGACAGATTGCAGAATAGGGGCATACAAGCACCTCAAATGTGTGTTTTCTGTGATCGGGAAGATGAACTACTTGAACATCTGTTCTTTGAATTCTCATACACGAAGACTATATGTCAGAGACTACTGAATTTGTTGGGAGTTCAAAGGAAGATTCAAACTTGGAAGGAGGAACTACATTGGGTGTCTACCTATGCTAGGAAGAAGCAAGAAATTGGCAACATCTTTGTAGTTGTGTTTGGCATGTTGATATATATCTTATGGAGAGATAGAAACAATATTAGATTTCAAAATGGGATAACTTGATCTGAGAAGATATGTCGAGATATAACAACTTATATACACATTAAAGGTAATACACATCAATTAGCAGAAGCACATGTGAGCCTTGAATAGATACCTTAGCTAGGATTGCACTTTATTTTCTGTTCTGTTATGATTATAGATTAGTAAAGTGTATAGGCTGAGATATGTATAGATATCTAGTTGATACACCTTGTAGGTGTGGAGTTAATAATAGTATCAAATAAAGGCAAGGATCTGTTCAACTGAGTCCTATTGTGTAAAGTTTCAATTTTTTTGATAAATGAAATGATAGTTTATCGGGAAAAAAATGCCTAAATGGCCTAAATTGTGGAATTTGTTATTAACACTGGCCCCATTGGATGTGGTTATTATAGATTAAAGTTTCTTAGTGTGGTGGATCATTGTAGTATCGTTAGGGGGAAAATTTGAGGCATGTTGGCTAATCTCCTTTTCTAGAAGCGGAATCCATGAGTTCCTTGTAAGTTCCAAATGTGGTTTGTTCAAACTCATGTTCCTAATGTTCCAAATTGGTTCCGATAACTTATTTTCCTAAATGCTTACGTACTAGTGACATGTTTATATATACCCTTATCATATTATGCTCCCCCTTTGTGGGGAAATGTTAAAAACATGGTTGTTGTAACTAATGCATATGATTTGAATCCATGTTTCAGTTGTAAATCACCATGCTCTCCTTTGAAAGTATTTCAAGGTGTTTTGAGTCCTTACATACTGATGAGTTGAAACTGTATATTGCCCTTTTTGGGAAGAGTATTTCAAGAATAAATGGTGTATTAAGTGCTTATGATTTTAATTTGTGCTTCGAGCCAGACATTGTGCTCCATTCCCAGGGAAAAAATACTGTATTTAAAGCCTTCATTACTAATGAACATAAAGTCATGACTTGTGAATATCCTGTATATTGTGTTTATGATAACGATCCTTGGAAGTAAAGAAATGAAAGTGTGAAATGTGAAATAGGGCCATTGTGTCATTAATAAAAAACACTATGGATGGCCAAGAGAGACAACGAAATAATGATGTTGTGAGTGGTTAAAAGTGATAATGCATCCATATATGTTATGAATGGTTATGAGATGAAAATATTTATATTTCGATTTTCTTTTTACAGAAAAAAATATTTTTTGGGAGTATCATTAGCGAGCCGAGGAAGGGTGGGTTGTAATGGCGCGCCTATACCTAAAACTACACGTGTTGGCGTAGGGGTTGATTGATGTTATTCCCCTTAATTGGAATGAGAATAATGTGTTTAAATTATTCCCCTTAATTGGGACTAGATTGTTGTTGGCCTTGGATGTCAACTCATAAGGGATATGTGGGCAGATGACCTAGCCGATCGGGTGGTGATCATACGCCATGTCGTGCCCATGGTTGTTCCTCCTTCTTATTATTGTATTTTATTCGCATCACCATGTCGATACACATTAATTCGTGAAGAGATGGATTAGCTAATCGAGCTGTGTTCAGACTCCATGCCGCATGCATGGTGTGATGATCGGAGGCTAATGATCTCCCAACCAAAAATGTAAATTTATATTTGAAAATTTTTATGTTTTAACTTGGCATTTGGATATTATTGGTTTTTCATTTTCACTTTTCATGATTTCCCCTTCTTGTAGTGGTATTCTATTACATGAGAGGGTATTTAGCTTTAAATACTAATACATTTCCATATATACTAATTTTCCTTTTGCTGGGGACGCCGCATATTCAATGGATGCAGGTGGATCCAGATTAGGTGGCTCAGGTGTACCTGTTCTCAGGTGATTCAGTGAGCCCTATTCTACTTTGGGGCCTTATAACATTTGATTTTGCGCATGGTGTTTGAAATATAGCTAGGGCCTTATCGCCGGCACTTCCATATTGTACCCTAGTTCACTTAGAGGCTCCAAAGACATATGGTGGGTTGTGTTTTGAGTGGGGGAAAACTAACTCAAAATGTTGTTGAAATTGTTGGTTGTTTTATCTTTTAAGTATGAACTTGTAATATTTTGAAAATTGTAAATTAAGTGTCGACAGATAATGGAAAAAGAAAATGGTACATTTACTCTTCACATGTATATCTCTTGCTATTGATTCTCAATTTGTCTGTGGATAAGGTTGGAAAAAAGGCATCAAGTAGGCTTCTTTGATTGGGATATCTCAGTTGAGCGCCAATCGCGCTCCCCAGGGTCATCAGAGCCTAAGGTTATAAAGTATCCTAGGAAGTCTCAAAATCGTATCTAGTAGAGTCATTCTTATCGGTTTGTTGTCAACCACGTCTACAATTAGGAGAATACTTGGGCATTTAGGAATGTTACCCTTCTTCAACACTCTGGATCGTGCAATAGAGATTGACTATAAGATTATCTTCTAACTTGTGCATTGAGGATCAGGGTAAGTCTAAATGTTCTTCTATCTATTCCAAGTAATATTGTCATGTGACATGACAAATGGGTAAAGGCCTGAATATTAAGGAGATGGCACATGTATCATGTTGGATGAATGGTATGGACATATAAGATAAATATATACTACCCGAAGCAAACTTTATATTAGAAAAGTGTTAGAAGTGATTACACACCTCCAAAGAGACATTGACATGATAAATGAGGCGTAGGCTTATCTAGTATGTGTGGATAGTGTGGGAACTATGTTTATGATCCTAATATGTAAAAAAATATTTGTTACATAGGCATGTGATGTCTCAAAGGCATGACTTGGAGGGTGATGATAAAAGTATAGGTCTCTCACGAGAGACAAGAAGTTATGAAAGGGATAATGATGAGTTCCTTATGCTCATATGTGACTTATTTGGCAATGATAAGTCTAAGGAGAAAAAAAGAACATCAAAGTATATGTCATAAGATGCCCTTTTCAGTACAAGGAGAGTCAATTGAACTCACAATGAGAAGACTCTTGCACCACGAATGTTATAAGAGTCCCAGAAATGTACGAAGTTGTATTACACTCCTAGAAGATATTGACATGAGGAATTTGGGTCCCAAGCATGTGTGGCTGAATAAGAGTTGAGCACTTATGAGGTTAATACCATGGCGAATTAAACCTCCCTAATAGTCGATCATATACATGAAGACAACAGAAATGAAACATATGTCCCTCAAGTTGCTAAGTTCAAGACCTGTGTCGAAATCTAGAACATTCATCCCAAGTGAGGAAGGAAAGGCCTTAGTGACACTACTTAAGTACAATAAAATAGGAGTGGAACCATGTAGCTATGATTTTTGAATATTTTGTTGAAGACATGATTAGTCTAGAAAAGTGGTAAGGGTTAATGTGATTATATGAAAAGATATGCTAGAGATAGACCACTAGTACTCCAAGAATGTGGAAGGTTAAGAAAGGTAAATTCTTCATATAAGACAATGTACATGACATGGTCAACGATCCTAGGAACTAAGGGAGATAAAAAGGGATAAGTGTAAGGTTTGCAAGAGGGTTTTATACTTGTCAGAGAGTCAAAGACAATGGAACCCAAGGAAGCACTATAGATAAAATATGAAAGGATTGTGAGTGCTCAGAATGACTCAATAATAGATATGCGATTTAGCTAAAGTTCCAAGTCTCTAAGAAATACGGAACAAGATGAAGAAATAAATGAGATTCTATAATAACCCAAGAGTGCATTTGGACTTGATGGAGAGACTCTTAAGAATATTAGAAGCAATGGAGTGTTAAGTGATACATGGAAGAACACACTTTCTCACAGGTATCCCAAGTCGAGAGGCCAGCATGATGAATTCACAACTAAGGTAAATGACCACGTATCATATGGAAGAGTGCATAACTATGCACTAACTAGGAAGAATGAGGCAATAAGGACTAGAAGAATATCTATAGATTGAGGTGGCTATGGGTATCATACAATAGTTCGTAAAAAGATTGTAAACTTGCCTAGATCACAAATGTTAATAGAAGGTATAAAGAACCAATCGTAATGTAGCCGACTTGGGTGACACTGAATATCAATTAAAAGATGTAGAGGGAGTTCATGTCTACATATTACACTGAAAGTGAGACTACTGGTTTTGAAGTGGTGGTGTGGTAAACTCAATAAACCAGACACAATGATACTACGAGTTCATGGGAGATAGACATGTTTGTGACACAATATTAAGGCTATCAACCATTCATTAAGGGAAAAATGGGATGGGAATGAACGTCCCAGTCACATAGAAAATATAGTACCAGCATATTGGCTAGACAAAAAGGGCGATCAAAAAGGGTAAAATAACAAAATATACCCTAAAAGACAAAGGGAAATGTTCAAAATGTGTTGAGAGAGGATGCATACTTGTTACAAACTAGGTATGTTTACCATAACATCTCTCAATCTACAATAATAAGAAACACAGTTGGTAGATATTATACTGGGAATATAGTGAATTACTTATCGAGGATGGAATTAGGTGGACTACGTGTTACACTTAGAAGGAAAGTAAGAAGTCGTTGTTGAAGAATTCAGGAAGATCTCAAGTTTCAGAAAAGGCCTTGTTCGGTCTAGTGACTCTTTTGAATTGAATATATATAAATGTTGTTGGGATGTGCTTTGGAGGTGATTAATAGTAAAGTGGGATCGTGAGAAGGTTTTCAAAGGAAGTAGAGGGATTTCTTAAATCCTGAAAGGCATACAAGCAGGAAAGAGAGTGGCTAAGAAAAGTCTGCGCACAATGTTGCTTTACATTTTGACGCAATGTCATGCAAGTTAATGTTATGAGGGTGTGAACAAGCTAGAAGATGTTATTCATTTGAAACAGAAGGTCCTACAAGAAACTCATCAAATAATGTCTTTCGTTGAGAATTTGGAGAAGAAAGGTGCAAGTATTAACATAAGATTATAACTTTACCAAGGAAATTATTGTAGAACTCTACTCCTATGAGGTCATACGTGAGAGAAACATGATAAAGGTGTTCCAATAATGATGCCTCAGGTTCAAAAGTATGTAAATGCAATGCTTTGTGACTCACTGTTATGTTAAGATTATATTTATGTTGTCTCTTTAATATAGATGTCCATATATGATAATATAAGTAATATAATGTTCATAATGATGTAATTTCATATATCAATTGTGTTTGGGGCAAGAAGTGAATACACTAACACATTTTGATGGGCATAGGGCCAAGGAAGGCCGCAACCGAGAAATTTATTGAAAATTGGGTTATTATCGCACTGTGTGGTGCCTCATATAACAGAAGACGTAGATCTCCCATCGAATGGTCTGAAGTTGGTGTAAATAGTTTATAGGGCCAGACATTGTTCATTATGCTATGGAAAAAGTCAAGATCGTCAAGGAATGGTTGAAGAAGGCTGAAGGTCGTCAAAAGTTCTATTAAGATGTACGACATAGATGTTTGGAGTTTGAGGAAAATGAATAGGTTTCTAAACATTTTCCCCATGAAAATGTTATGTGGTTTGTTAAGTAATGGAAATTGATTCTAATATACATTGGGCCATATAAAATCTTGAAAAAAATTGGCCAAGTAGCTTATAAGCTTGAATTAACAAAAGAGTTGTCTTCCGTCCATCCCGTATTTCATGTGTCTCTGTTGAAGCAAGTATTGGGGATCCGTCACTCATTTCCCCTGTGGAGAATATTGGAATTAAAGAAAGATCGATCTATAAAGAGCTTCATGTTTCCATCTTTTGTAGATAATTTTGAAAGTTGAGAACCAACGAAGCTTCCTCCGTCAAGGTGCTATGGTGGGAAAAACATGTGGAAGAAGCGACTTAGGAGGCGGAAAATGTTATGAAGAGGAGATAACCTTAATTTTGTAGGAAAAGGTAATAGTATGTAAAGACTATTGGAAGCCCTCTTCTTTTGGCTATTATTTTTTATGCTCATGTATGTGCGCCTCCATGGCTTGTAGCAATTACGTAAGTTAAAAATAATGAAATTGTCAGAAATAGTGTGTTTATTTCTATGTATGCTTACGGTGCCTTCTATGGCATGTGGATATGTTTCTTTGGTTGGTTTGTATGGTCTTTGACAAGTAGATTGACCTATATACAAATGAGGCTATGCAGAAATTTTTGAAATTTTGGGAAGTTAGTTAAATTTTTATGACCTAAGGCTTAAGGGTAAGTTAGGAACGACTAAGATGGTTTAGGAGTAACCAGAACGAGTTTGCGTATAGCTAAGACTTGTGGGTTCTTCAGGAAGTCGATTAAGGTTTCTTAACCTAAATGAGGTGTCAAGACAACGTAAGTACTCTCTCTAAGGATGGAAAATGCCAAGATCCAATTTTCGAGGACAAATGTTCCTAAGTGGGGAAGAATGTAAGGCCTAGTAAAAAAATTAGTTAATGATTTAAGACTTTATAGTGCACCAACGATAATCGAGAATAATATTTTTGAGTTCAAAGGGAGATCTATTGGATAGAACCACACTATCTTGACATGAAAATAAATACGGAGAGTGTGTTGGGAGATATAAAGGAGGTTTATGAGTGGGGAAAAGTTTTTTGGAATGAATTTGAACGGGTATAACTCTCATAATATAAAGATAATTTTAGTTAATTATATCCCTAAAGTGTATCCCTTCGAATCTAGTTTCAAAAGCATCAAGTCGTTCATCATTTGTACAATCCTACTAAAAGTTATGAATAAATTACTAAAGTCAGACCACCCAGTTACTTTGGCGGACACTGAAGCATGGCTCGCTTTGCCAGACCGGGCGCAGATCATGTATTCACTTGCATGAAGTGGATATCAAAGTGAGGCGCACTTCACCAGACTGATCGCGCCCCGACTAAAGGTTCTTCTAAGTCATTTTAGGGCTCATATTCCCCTTTTCACTTGGACGAATTTTGGAGCTTTCCTACATTCTCTCAAGTACCCAATGCATCCCATCTTCAAGATAAGTAATCATCATTGTCTTGGTGTGAATCCTGTCATTTTCACACTAGAAGTAACTCAATCCACCACGAAATCCTTAGACCTTCAAGAAATTTCTTCAAGAACTCAAGGAAGGATTTTGCATTATTTTTTATCAAAATATAATCCTACACCCGTAGACTTACATGCATGTATTTATTATGGGAGTATGAGTAATAATTATGTATTGGAACTTATGGTATGGTGATTGGAAACAATAAGATCCCAATTATAATTTATAACCATGGTAGAGATTGAAAGGTGATTATTCGATTGAATTTTATTGGTTGGGTGTGGATGGTCAGACATGCATGTTATGTTGGAAGTTATAACTTACATAAGGATGATAGTTGGATAAGTTATTGGTAAATTATGGTATTTGGATGAACTAGTTCCGTGGATAAGAAATTGATGTTTTTAGACGTCAATACCACACAATTATATAAGTTAATTGTGAGGTACCCAATTTTTTGAGTGCTGTCTAACTAGAAGAACCTGGTTCTTCGTGATGTACTTACTTCTACTGTTGCGGAATATTAAAAGCAGTAAAGTGAAAACACAGATATTTTTACGTGGAAAACACCTAGCTCAAAAGGTGAAAAAACCACGATCTATTCCTCAGTAGGATTTGCTAAAACACTTCACTAAAACCTCTGAGCCAAACAGACTTACAAAATAAACTCTTTTCTAATCCTAGGACTAACTCTTATCCCTTTGTAGTAACTATCCCCTAGCTAATTTCTACAAGCTTCAAGTTAACTCTAACTTGAACAATGCGTACCTATTACAATTGCTTCTATGAAAGCTGAAAAGATACAATATTAAAACTCTTACTACAATCAACTAGACTCAATAATTAATAGATGGAACTGGTTCTTCTAGTTGAACTGTAGCCTTTGAATCGCACAATGATTTTGCAAGCAAAATAACTCTAGGAACTTTGCTTTCAGATTTTGATTCACTTCAGCTTTTGTGCGTTGAGAATTCCAGCAGAAATACATCGAATATTTATAGAGTCAGTTGTTGATCTTGTCGTCAAATTCTAGTCCAACTCTACCTGGGTGAACAAATTCGTATCAAACTCAACTTCTTTTCTTTTTTTACTTTCCTTGCAGAATTCGACTTCGATCATCTCATCAGTTTGCAACCTTTTTGCATTAGGAGACAATCTCTTGGTTCATTCATATTTCACATTCACAAATATCTCATATGCATATACGGTTCATGTGCCAGCTATTCAGTTCAAGATGTGTGCTCTGATGGACCTGGTTCAACTGGTCAACCATTTGTCAATCTTCAAAACTATGCAGTGACATGGGTCAAAAAATTCCCTTTTTTTGATGATGACAAACTCTGTGCTTAATCCTGTATACACTTCAAACACTTTGTATGGTTTTAAGCATTAATCATAGAGAAACCAGGTTCATTAGGTTATAAATATCACTTTGAAAAAAAAAATTAAAAAGTTCAGCACATATCTTCCCCCTTTTGGCATCATCGAAAATTTTGCAAATGATAAACTCACCAGTGTTGTTAACAATTACTCATGGTCTTTGAGGAAACTACAGGTGCAAACATGATTAATCATCATAAGTAACCAATAAATGTAAGCTATCTAAGAAATTAAGACAAGTCAAAATCAAAACAACAAAAGTTCATTGATTAGGAACGTACGTCAAACACCATACAAACAAAACAAAAACATCCCTAACCATGAGCGAAACAGAATAAAACTAAAAGAAACTGAACAACTGGTCTAAAGAGGAGTTTTGGAAGCTCTGGACAGCCTAAGGATTGGATGGTCCAGAGGAGGTTGTGGTCTTGGTTTGTAGAAGAGAAAGCATTTGATTTAGAACACCTTCATTCTTTTCCTTCTCTTTTGCTAAATCAGCCCTGAGAGCATCTCGCAGAGCTTCAACCTCAATCACATGAGACTTCAAACGAAGGATCTCCATATCCTTGATCTCGCTAACTTGCACCAGAGTTCTAACTTTTCCGTTGACTGGTTGCTTCCTAGATGAACCAGGTTCATCCACAGGAACATTGACATTGTAGTCACATGTCAGCAAATTTTCCTTCCCAAAATAGTCTTTGGCAGTAGCCTTCTCAGCATTCTTCACTGGAACCCCAAAATATGCAAGCACTGATGTCAAAATGAAGCCATGTGGAATTTTGGGTGCTTTGGTTCAATTCACAACTCTGTCCAAAAGTTGGATGATGAAAGCCGGCCAATTGATCTCCTTTCCCATGTACAAGATCCATCAGGGTCAGATACATATAATTTGCAACGTGCCTTCTTTCTTGTCTGGTCAGTAGGAACTTGATGACGAAGTCGAAGAATAGCTTGTGCTATGGCTTCATTTCACTCTTGTAGACCGGCCTGGGTTCAATCTCCTTCTCATTATCACTGAAGAATCTGATGATGTTGATTGCTGAGGCCATCCCATCTAGACAAGGCCATCTTTGCCTTGGGTAGTCCTCATAGCCCTTAGCTGGTATGTTCAGAATAACACCCAGTTCTTTACAATCAAAGGAAACTTCAACTTCTTTGACAATGGGGGTGACCCTGCCTTCCTTGACAATGGCATTTCCCATGAATTCTACCAACTCAGCCCTTACCAGACTACCTTCCATGCGAAGGACCATGTCTTTCCAGCCCTGCACCTCCAGATTTTCCAGCAGATATTGCATTCCAGGATCCTCTAGATCTTTCATCAGCTTACCCTTCAGTATTGTTCTCTTTCCAAACATGGTAACTCTGTCAGTCACCTCTCATATTTCCTTCTCCTCCTCTCCACTCCAGTCTACATCATCATCCTCTTTCTCAACAATTTTCACTTTCTTTGGCTTGGCCCTGGTCCTCTTAACTGATCTTGTTGGTGTGACAGACATTCTAGCTGAATTATTTGAAGAAGCCTTAGCCTTTGTGGGTTTTGGTGTCTCAGCCACACCTGGAGCAGGCTGCTCCTCCTGTTGGACCCGGTCCAACGTCTTCTCTTCAATCTCAATAGCCTCAACGGGCTCTTCAACTTTCAATTTTCCCTTTGCTGCCCTCTTCTTCTTGCTCTCTTTCAGATCCTTTTCCAATTTCCCTTCTTCATCTCTCAGAGTGCTATAAGTAGCTCTTACTTTTGGAGCAGGAACATCAGCAGCTTCAGAAACGTTTCTTTTCTTTGAAGGAACTGGGTGAGTTGCCTTCTTGGACTTCTAAGTCCTCCTTTTCTTGGGGTTTAGGACTCCCCAGTTTCTTCAGCCTTTTAGCCAATGTTTCTTCCCCAGATGAAACAGGTTCATCTGTTCCTTTCTTCAGACTTGCAAGACCTTCTACAGCCTCCTTAACTATGCTTCCCCCTAAATCTATGACGTTTTATCCAGCATTTTCAGGAATGGGAACAAAGATAATCAGCGTGGTACCATCCTGCCCAGATCCCCTCTCAACTTCTTTTCCCTCTCTCTAAAGAATTCTTTCTTTTCTACCACCCCTATGCCTTTTAGGCACTTCAACATCAATAAGAGACCCAACCAACACGAACCTTTTATCAGCAGAAGCTAATTTAGAATTGATTTTAGGATTACCTTTCTCAGAACTAGTTGAACCAGGTGCGTCTTCCTCGTTGGCTGATTTAAAAGATTCACTGGACGAATCTGACTTAGAACATTTGTCCGCTTTAACTTTGACACGACGATTCTTGGGGGCATGAGTAGGGTTTGGAGTGGGTTCAGGAAAGGGTGTATTTTTAGGGGTTGACAAAAATTTTGGTGATTAAGAACTGTATACAGATGGAGAATTAGATACAGATATAGAATTTCTTCCATCGTAATCACCATTAGGTGATGAATTAGAAGAAGAAGCGGGTGGTGGTGAAGACATGATTATGTATTGTTAGGAAGAAAATGCGAGTAATCAATTTTGGTTTGTGTAGAATGAGTTGAACTTGGTTTGACGGTTGCTTTATGAAGAGAAGAGTAATGATGACCTTTTATAAGATGTGGCTAGGGAGATTTCAACATGCAGAATGTGTACTCAAGTAGGAGTCTAATCGCCGAAGGACTGATATTGACTAGACATTTAATTTCACCCTAAAACTAGGCTAATTGAGTGAAGACTGGACTTCTTGAACCTGGTTAAATTTGGGTAAGTAAAAGGTATTTGAATTTGAACCAATAAGTGAAAGAATCCTGCTCATGTGTGACTGTAATTAGTTCAATAATTTTATGGAGATGAGCACGTACCTTGTCAGTCAGATGAACCAGCAGAGATGAACCAGGTTCATCGTGTTGGAGTCCTTAATTTGCCTCAATTTACAAAGATAGAGAAACACCATTAGCAACCAAAGAATCATATTAATACATGGCAAAAGAGTATGACAGTAAAGTCATGATGCTGAGCAATGATTAGACTGGTTGATTATCTATGTTAGTGTTTCTAGCCAAAAAAATTTGTTTTTTTTTTCAAAATTTTATTTTTCAATCACATGATTTTAATCATCCTTAATTCAAGCTTGTTTCTGTCAAAATGCTCCCTACTCAGTGCTTTAGTAAAGATATCTGCAATTTGTTGATCAGTAGCACAAAATTCAATTGAGATCTTTCTCTTTTCATAGTTATCCCTCAGGAATTGGTGCCTAACATCTATGTGCTTAGTTCTCTTATGATGAACCAGGTTCTTCGTCATACTAATTGCACTAGTGTTGTCACAAAAAATAGAAATGCATCCCACATCTATACCAAAGTTCATGAGCTTTTGCTTGATCCACAGCAACTGAGCACAGCAGGAGGCTGCATCGACATATTCAGCCTCAGCAGTAGACATGGCTACTGAATTTTGTTTCTTGATAGCCCATTACACAATGCATGAACCCAGAAAGTGAGCCATACCTGAAGTACTTTTCCTGTCAACCAGAAATCCTGCATAATCAACATCAACATATCCTACAAAGTCGAAATTACTACCTTTAGGATACCAAAGACACAAATCAGTGGTGCCTTTCAGATATCTCAAAATTCTTTTCACAGTAGTGAGGTGGGACTCCTTTGGATTTTTCTGAAACCTAGCACACAATCCCACACTAAACACAATATCAGGTCTGCTGGTAGTGAGATATAATAGAGACTCAATCATCTCTCTGTATAGCTTCTGATCAATAGATGAACCAGGTTCATCCACATCCAATTTTGTTGTTGTGTCTATGGGAGTGTCTATTTCTTTTGATTCTTCCATTTTAAAGTTCTTGAGCAATTCTTTCACATACTTTTGTTGGTGGATCATTGTTCCATTTGGGTTTTGCTTAATTTGCAAGCCTAGGAAAAATTTTAGCTCACCCATCACTTCTGGGGTCAAATTTTCCTATGGAATCTTTGTCATTATTATGCACAAAACAATTGCATCAAAAAGCCCTAAAGTGGGATATGTTGGGCTTTCTACCTTTAAGTAATTCATAGGGAGTTTTCTCTACTAGAGGTCTGGTCATGCATCTATTGATTATGTAACAAGCAGTGTTTATTGCTTCAGCCCAGAAGTTGTGAGGTAGTTTGCTCGATAGAAGCATGGTTCTTGCCATGTCTTCAAGAGTTCAGTTTTTCCTTTCAACAACCCCATTTTGTTGTGGTGTTCTAGGAGCAAAAAAGTTATGATTTACACCATGTTCACCACAGAACTCAACAAACTTAGCACTTTCAAATTCAGTATCATGGTCAGATCTTATTGATGCTAGTTGATGTCCTAATTGATTTTGAGTTTTCTTTACAAATGAGGTGAACATATCAAATGCTTCATCCTTAGATGCCATGAATAAGGTCTAAGTGAACCTTGAATAATCATCAACTAGCACCATCACATATCTCTTTCCACCTCTACTAAGAGTTTTCATAGGACCACATAGATCCATATGAACCACTTCAAATGTCCTGGTGGTACTGACTATTTTCTTACTTTTGAAAGAGGACCTTACTGCTTCCCCCTGGCACATGCCTCACAAACTTTGTCCTCCTTGAAATTAATGTTAGGAAGTCCTACAACTAAGTCCTTAGAGAGTAGTTTGTTAAGTTGAGTTAGACTCGCATGACCAAGTCGTTTGTGCCACATGAGGAGATCACTGTCCAACACAGTTAGGCAAGTGAGTTCATTTCAGACAGTGTGGACAAGTCCATGACATAGATTTTATTCATTCTTTTTCCCTGCAAAAAAATCTTGTCAGTAAGCAAGTTAATCACAAAACATTTTGTGGAAGTAAAAGCAACCAGGTTATCTCTGTCACACAGTTGTGATACACTGATCAGGCTATATTTCAAGCCATCTATTAGATACACATATTCAATGGATCGTGTGTCATCCTTACCTACCTTACCAACCCCAATGATTTCACCTTTCTTTCCGTTTCAAAAGGAGACATTTCCTCTTTTGAGACTTTTAAGTGAAAGGAACTGTTCCATGTTCCCAGTTATATGCTTTGAGAAGCCACTATCCAAATACCAAATTTGACTGCCTTCTCTCACTTGAACCTACAAAAGAATCAGGGGTTAGTCTTAAGAACCCAAACTAGTTTGGGTCCTTTTCTATGAGAGAATGGATGAATCAAATTTTTCCTGGCCCAATTTGGTAGCCAGTTTTTCCTTTTTACAAACCTCTCATTTCTTCGACTAGCCTGCTCTTTTGCAGTATACTCATATTTGTAGTGCCCAGTCTTACCACAATGGGTGCAGATTTTATTCTCAGGGAGAGTGAGATACTTGTTTTTTGGATCCCACTTGATCAATTGACTTCCAAAGCCAATCCCTCTCCTGTTTCTACTATGATTCTCTCGAAGCCATATCAGGGCATCGAATGATTTATTCCATTTACAAGTTCGATCTAATTCATGTTTGACTTTTCCAAGTTCTTCATTAAGAGTTCTTATCTGTTCATACTTGGCATACATCTTATCTTTTAGTTTTCCCACGTTTTCTTCTAACATGATATGAAACTAATCAACAACCTTTTTACTGGATCTTAGCTTTAGCTTTAGCTTTAAGTTTTCAGATTTTAGTTCTAGAATCCAGTTTCAAGTGGATGAACCTGGTTCAACAAGTCAGTGTTTTTCTTTACAGATTCACTGAATCTGATTTCCAAGTTCATGCACTTTGCTTTTAGCATTGCACATTCTTTAGATAGTTGATCCTTCTCTTTGGTTGTTTCCTCAGAATCATCTATGAAATCAAGTAGCAACTCAGAGAGCTTTTCCTTAAATAGGAACTTTACTATGTTTTTAAGATGGGAGATACTCACCTCTGGTTCTTCATGTGATTCCTCATCAGATTCTCCAATTGCCATGAGCGCCTGATATTCAATCTCCCCATCTTCTGATTCCTCATATGAACTTTTCCCCCAAACAGCAACCATAGCCTTTGTTGTGGTTTTCTTGGGTAGCACCTGTTCCTTCTTTCATATCTCTCATTTTTCCATTCTAACTTTCCCCCCAAGCAGCAACCATAGTCTTTGTTGTGGTTTTCTTGGGTTGGTCATGTTCCTTCTTTCGTATCTCTCCTTTTTCCATTCTACTTCCCACTAAGGACAGTTTTTGATGAGATGGTCAGTCTTACCACATTTAAAGCATCCCTCGTTGGTTGGCCGTTCTAGGGCTTTTGCTTTGTTGTAGTTTCCTCCTCTACAGATGCACTTCTTCCTCATGAGAAAGCTTCTGAATTATTTGGTGATCATGGACATCTCATCATCCTCCAGATCTACTCCCTCAGTGATTCTTAGTGCTAGACTCCTCTCCTTCTTTGGACCATCCATCTTCATTGTCTGCCTTCTCAGTTCATAGGCAGTGAGGTTTCCAATCAGCTCATCTAATCTCAGGTTTGCCATATTTTTAGATTCTTGGATAGCAGTGATGTTTCTTTCACATGAAATAGGCAAGACCCTTGTTAGGATCTTCTTAACCCTCTCCTCTTCAGGAATGACTCTTCTAAGGGACTTCAGTTCATTTGTCAGGGTTGTGAACCTTGTGTACATCTCTTGGATAGTATCTCCTTCTTTCATATTGATGTTTTCATACTGAGAGTATAGTAGAGTACCTCTTGACCTTTTTACCTGAGGTGTTCCTTCATGGGGTACTTCCAATTTATCCCATATCTCTTTGGCAGTGGTGCACCTTTGGATTCTGCTGTACTTCTAGACCTAGTCCACACACTAGCCACTTTTTGGCCTTTGCATTTTTCTCCAATTTCTTCAGATCCTCAACAGTGCAATCAACTCTAGTCTTTGGTATATCTATACCTTCAGCAGTCTTCATCATTGTAGCTAGAGGACCATCAGTGACTATGTCCCAGAGTTCATAGTCTTCTCCAATCAGGTGGTCCTTCATCCTGTTTTTTCCACCAAGGGTAATACTGGCCATTGAAGAGTGGTGGCCTTGCAGTTGATTGACCTTCCCAATTTCCAGTTGGTGCACTCATCTTGATCTTCTCCAAGGTGTTAGCCTTTCAAGGATAACCNACTAGCCACTTTTTGGCCTTTGCATTTTTCTCCAATTTCTTCAGATCCTCAACAGTGCAATCAACTCTAGTCTTTGGTATATCTATACCTTCAGCAGTCTTCATCATTGTAGCTAGAGGACCATCAGTGACTATGTCCCAGAGTTCATAGTCTTCTCCAATCAGGTGGTCCTTCATCCTGTTTTTTCCACCAAGGGTAATACTGGCCATTGAAGAGTGGTGGCCTTGCAGTTGATTGACCTTCCCAATTTCCAGTTGGTGCACTCATCTTGATCTTCTCCAAGGTGTTAGCCTTTCAAGTATAACCCGCTCTGATACCAATTGATATATTTAGACGTCAATACGACACAATTATCTATGTTAAATGTGAGGTACCCAATTTTTCGAGTATTGTCTAACTAGAATAACCTGGTTCTTCTTGATGTACTTTCTTTTACTATTGTGGAATATTAAAAGCAGTAAATTAAAAACACATAGAATTTTACGTGGAAAACACCTGGCTCAAAAGGTGAAAAAACCACGACCTACTCCTCAGTAGGATTTTCTCAAACACTTCACTAACACCTCTGAGCCAAACGGGCTTACAAAATAAACTCTTTTGTAATTCTAGGACTAACTCTAATACCTTTGTAGTAACTAGCCCCTAGCTAATTTCTACAAGCTTCAAGTTAACCCTAACTTGAACAATGCGTACATATTACAATTGCTTCTATGAAAGCTGAAAAGATACAATATTAAAACTCCTACTACAATCAACTAGACTCAATAATTAATCAGATGGAACTGGTTCTTCTAGTTGAACTGTAGCCTTTGAATCACACAATGATTCTACTAGCAAAATAACTCTGGGAACTTTGCTTTCAGATTTTGATTCACTTCAGCTTTTGTGCGTTGAGAATTCCAGAAAAAATACATCGAGTATTTATAGAGTCAGTTGTTGAGCTTGTTGTTCAATTCTAGTCCAACACTACCTGGGTGAACAAATTCGTATCAAACTCAACTTCCTTTCTTTTGTTACTTTCCTTGCTGAATTCGACTTCGATCTTCTCATCAGTTTGCAACCTTTTCGCATTAGGAGACAATCTCTTGGTTCATTGATATTTCACATTCACAAATATCTCCTATGCATATACGTTTCATGTGCCATCTATTCAGTTCAAGATGTGTGCTCTGATGGACCTGGTTCAACTGGTCAGACATTTGTCAATCTTCAAAACTATGCAGTGACATAGGTCAAAAAAATGTAGAGATTTATGTCTACTAGGTGTATTATAAAGTGCCTAAATGGCCTAAATTGTGGAATTCGTTACTAATATTGGTCATATTTGATGTTTTTATAGTATATTGCAGTTGCTAAGTGTAGTGGATCATTGCATTATTGGTAAAGGGCGAATTTGAGGTATGTTGGCTAAACTCCTTTTCTAGAATCGGAATCCATGAGTTCCTCGTAAGTTCCAAATTATGGTTGTTCAAACTCTTGTTCCTACTGTTGTGAATTGCTTCCAAATAATTTATTTTCCTAAATAATTATGTTTAAAGGCCATTTTCAAATTTCCCTTATCATATTATGCTCCCCCTTTGAGGGAAAATGTTCAAATATGGTTGTTGTAACTAATGAATACAATTTGAATCTATGTTTCAGTTGTAAATCATCATGCTCACCTTTGTATGTATTTCCTTATATGATCGTGAGTTGAAATTGTATATTGCCCTTTTTGGAAGAATATTTGAAGAATAAATGGTGTATTAAGTGTCTATAAGTTTATCTTGTGCTTCGATTGCCAGTCATTATGCTCCATTCTTTGGAAGACATCCATTGTATTTAAAACCTTCATTACTGATGAACTTAAAGTCATGATTTTCGGAATATCCTATATGTTGATGTTTATGATAATGATCCTTGGAAGTAAAGAAATGAAAGTGTGAAATGTGAAATACAACCATCGTGCCATTAATGAAGAACTCTATGTGTGGCAAAGAAAGCACTTAAAATAATGATGTTGTGAGTGGTTAAATGTGCTAATGAAGATATATATGGTATGAAAGGTATTGAGATGAATATATTTTTATTTTTATTTTCTTTGTATACAAAATTTGTTTTTTGGGAGGATCATTAGCGAGCCGGGGAAGGGTGGGTTGTAATGGCCTACACCTGAAACTACACGTGTCGATGTAGGGGATGGTTGAAGTTATTCCCCTTAATTGGGATGAGATTTATGTATTGATATTATTCCCCTCGATAGGGACGAGATTTTTTTCGACCTTGGATGTTAACTCACAAGGCATATGTGGGGAAACGACGTAGCCAAATGAGTGGTGATCAGACACCATGTCACGCCCATGGTAGTTCCTCCGTATTATTTTATTTTATTCGTACCACCATGTCGATCCACATTCATCAGTGGGGAGATGGATTAGCCAATCAAGCTATGATCGGACTCCTTTCCTCGTGCATGGTTTGATGATCGGAGGATAACGATCTCCCAACCAAAAAGGTAAATTTTTATTGGAAAATTGTTATGTTTTAACTTGGCTTTTTGATACCATTGGTTTTTCCTTGTTGTTTTTCATTATTTTCACCTTCTTGTATTGTAATTCTATTGCATAAGAGGGTATTTATCTTTAAATACTAGTACAATTCCATAACTACTAACGTCCCTTTTTTCGGGGATACTATATCTTCAATGGATGCAGGTGGTTCCGTAGTAGGTGGCTCATGTTCATGATGGGTGTACCTCTTCTCAGCTGATTGTGTTTACCGTGAAAATGGTAATTACAATTAAAGTTGATTGTGTGGTTCTAAAATATATGATTTATTTTAATTACAGTTGTTAGGCAATAGATGCTAAATGTAGTTGAATAAAGTGCGATAATGATAAAGGGAAACAGAGACATGCAGACCGAGCTACTAAGGGAGAGGGTCTCGAGTTGATCGAAATAAGGACTCGAGGTCGAGCTCGAGAGCTTGACGGAGAGCGCTCGATGAGGGATTAACTGCTTAACGGGCCTCAAAAATGACCTCTTTATGATCAATAATAAGAAATAAATGAAGAACTATAAATGAGACACAATAAATGGAAGCAATAAATCAATGGAATAATTCTAGAGAATGTTGTTGTTCTTGTATTGAATATCATGCCTCCTACAAAATGACAATGGTCCCCTTTATATAAGAGGGGGAATTACAACATAGTACATGTGTAATTATTGTAAAGAGATATGTGAGGTACAACCATTTAATGCCACGGTATGGGCTTGTACTATCTTGTGTACTTTGTCAGTTGTAACCACGTGCCCCTTTGGGATTTCCCGCCTTTCCATGCTGGCCTTCGATATGCGCGGCCTAGAGGTCGAGAACCTTCGATATGTATTTCCTCGAGGTTGAGGACCTTCGATATGTATTGCCTCGAGGTAGAGGACCTTCGATATGCATTAATACCAGAGCTCGAGCCTTCGAGTCTTTTAAGCGTCGAAATGACCGCAAATCAGGCTCTCCAATTTTTGCCGTATACAAATAGTCCCCGCATTTCTTAGAATGAAATGATAAATAATGGTCTTGAATTCTCGGCTCCTAGATGTATTCATCATGACGTCAGTCACGTGAGGTCATCAGCTGATGTGACAGGAAGGTTGCGTAGAGCACAATTCTCGAAAAACCCTTGAACCGCTGCTTGTCGCCCTTTCAACTTCTCCAATACACTTGAAAAAACCTCTATAAATATTCCGAATATTCTTTTTCAAATTTTCACCATTTGTTAACACCTTAAAACCCCCACTTAGAAGCTTTTGCTTTCTTCGCCAGTTTTCTTCTTCTCATTCTGAAATGCTAATGCAGTTATGGCCAAGACTTCTAAAACGGTCCCTCAAAAAAAGAAAACCCCTTCTTCTTCACGCTCTTCTAGAAGCGCAATGACAATTTCCCCTCGCGCTGAGGAGTGTCTCCTTGTACCTTTTGAAATGTCATCTGATCTTGAGGCTGATAAATCTTTGTGGGTAGCGGGTCGATGCGAACCCATGCCTCGATACTTTGGCCCGGTGACTGATAATGAAGAGGATAAGGTTTATTGCCATTGGGAAAAAGCGGTGTTGGTAAAAATCCCTCCATCTGAAGGAGATATAGCTATTGATAGAGATGGTCAGGCTATTCCTTGGCGGGGAGAAGATAACTTGGAAATACGTCCTTGTCTCGCAGATAAATAATGATGTCGAGAACTGCTTCACCAATTCTTCTTTTCCCTGAATCCGAGTCCAAGTAACATTACATATATGTAATATTTTTTAAGTGAAAATTCTTGTGGGAATCTCAATATCTTCCCGCTTGAAGTCCTTGAGTGCTTTCCTAATTAGGGGGCATCACGACTAGTGATACTAGCAAAAGCGTAGCTAAAACTGCTCTTGGCCCGGGATTCCGTTTGCGAGACGTTGGAAAATATTCTGAAGGGAAGAGCTGGTGAGGATGCTAGTCCCAAGGGGGTTGATGAAGACAAAGTCCCCGGGGTGGGAAGAAGACAAAGTCCCGATATCAACTACAGACTAGGTCTCAAAGAAGGTAGATTAGGTTTTTACTTGTTCTCTTCTTTGTGTAAGGGCTCCAGGCATGAGCTTTGTAAAATACACCTTTGTGAATCTTCACTATATATAAAGGCCTCTGTTCTTTGCCATTTCTTGTCTTTTCTTTGCTTTTTGGAATAGATTGTGATGCATATTGATAATTGGTCCGAAGTTTTGAACTTTTAAAATAAACCCTTAGGTTTGTATTCTTGATGGGTAATCAGCAGTAGTAGATAGTTGTCCGTAGGAGGCTCGTTCCTCGAGTCAAAGGAATGCTTCGGGAAAGACCGATGTAAAACCTCGAGATATGACTTTGTAATGCTCGAGAAGATAGCTTAGTCCAGTCGAGTAGGACTGTCAAGCTTGAGGCTGATCTTCTGAATACGAAGGTTGAAAAGAAAGTGACCGTTTACTTGAAAGATGTTGTCGATGCTCAGGCCGAGCCGAGGGGAGCTTTCACTAGAGAGAGGATGGGCGATGAATATGCCCGATGCAAGTCTCGGAGGGAGAGCCTCGAGGATATACATGCTAGGGGCTTTGACCTCTCTGAAGAGATAAAGCAGGCCGAGGCGGATGAGTTCAACGCCAAGTTTTTCCTTTCTTCTTGAGCTGATGATGATACTTGAAGGCCGCCGTGGGAGCTAGACCGAGGGGCCTTTGGGGGAGCTGGTCCTGGGAGTAGAATAAATTTTCTGCTTTGCTGTTTACATAAGACTCATGTGGGAGCGTTGTAAATATGTATTTGTAATACACATATATGTATATATATGAAATATTCTTTGATTTTATTTTCTTGTTGGTAGTTAGCCCAACGAATTGGACTTTTGAGTTGAAACGCTTAGGGTTATAAATTGGCCTAGGCTCTGGCGAATCGGGCTCTTATGCTTTTTTAGCCCTAAGGTGCTTTAGTTAACCGTATCGGGTTTAGTCTTCGATTCGGGTTGAAATTAGAGCTCAAAGGCCCTCAGGTTTTCAAATTGGCCCTGAGGCACTTTGTGTCGGTATGACCGTAGCTGGCGACTCGGGCTCCTACACGTAAGGTCGATACGACTAGTTGGCGACTTGGGCTCTTAAGCTTTTTTGGCCCTGAGGCGCTTTAGTTAACCGTATCGGCTTAGTCTCCGAGTCAAGTTGGGACTCGAGCTCAATGGCCCTCAGGTTTTCAAATTGGCCGTGAGGCACTTTAGTTAACCGTATCAGGCTTATTGTCCAAGTCGGGTTGTGACGCGAGCTCAACGGCCTTCGAGTTTTCAAATTGGCCATGAGGCTCTTTGTGTTCGTATGACTCGTAGCTGGAAACTCAGGCTCTTACGTGTTAGGTCGATACGACTAGCTGGCGACTTGGGCTTTTATGCTTCTTTTGGCCCTGAGGCGCTTTAGTTAACCGTATCGGGCTTAGTCTATGAGTTGGGTTGCGACTTGAGCTCAACGACCCTCAGGTTTTCAAATTGGCCCTGAGGTATGGGGTTTATGCTTGGTTTAAGGTCTTACAAATTTGTACATGCCTTGCTCGAGTTCTTATAGTTTTGTTGTTGCCTCGTGGAGGGCTTATGAGTTCGAAGTTCCCGGCCTTGAGGTCTTACAGCTTCAAATTTGACAACTTGATGAGCCGACTGTCAGGGTAGTCCCCTAGTCAGAACTGATGTTGCCTTGAGGAGGGCTTATGCTATTGATATTTCCTCGTAGAGGGCTTATGAGTTAGAATTTTCTTGCCCTGAGGTCTTACAGCTTCGCGTTTTGGCGATGCGATGGAGTGACTGTCGATGACAGTTCCTGTGTGCTTGCTAAATTTTTGGCCCTGGGGATGTCTCTTGTAAATATGGAAAAGTTCTTTGATGTGCGAAATGTTTTGATGATAAAAGATACTTATCTGATTACTTGGTACAAGTATACATGCTTTTTCCATCGAGGGTTCGATTATTCTATACGGATACGGTTCATTCGACTGTTTGGTCCGATACATCATTCTTCTGTCGAGACCCTCTTTGGCATATTTCAGTGATCTCATGGGGCGATACCCCTCAGTATTCGAGGTTGGCCGAAGAGAATCCTTGAATAATTGGTGAGTTCTCCTTAGGTAGCATATGGATGTTGCCTCGTTAAAAAACCCGTCGATAAAACCAATTTTAGGATAAAATCCGATGTGAGGGAAAAAAGAGCGCAGTGCATGCTTTAAAACCGAAGGCCTTCAAGATGGGGGATGTTTTGATTCCTCTTAATCACATACCTGCACATTTGGTTAGTGTAAATCTTAAAGGAAAGAGGGAGAGGATTGTACCTTAGCAATAATAGCGCTTGAGCATTGATATGTTCCAATGGTTTGGTAGTTTCTCGCCTTCCATGGTGCCGAGTTTGTAGGATCCTTTGCCGATTAATCCGAGGATGCGGTACGGTCCTTCCCAACTCGGGACTACCTTCCCTTCGTTAGGGTTTCTAGTTCTTTAGGTGACTTTCCTTAGGACTAAGTCCCCGATTCCAAAATGTCAGAGGTTTGCTCTTCGATTGTAGTATCTTTCGATTCTTTGTTTTTGGGAGGCCATCCGGATCAGTGAAGCTTCTCACTTCTCATCTAATAATTCGAGGGCCGTGGTCATGGCCTTATTGTTTGAGTCTTCGGTGGCATGTCAGAATCTGGCACTTGGCTCTCCGACCTTGACCGGTATCAAAACCTCGGATCCGTATACTAAAGAGAACAGCGTCACTCCTGTGCTTGATTTAGAGGTTGTCCGATATGCCCATAGTACTTCGGGCAGCGTTCTCCATTTTCCCTTCACATTTTCTAACTTCTTTTTCAAGTTCTAAACGATGGTCTTGTTTGTGGACTCGGCTTGACCATTTTTCACACCGGTGGTATGGAGTCGATATTCTTTTGATTTTGTGATCCTCAAGAAACATCGTTATTTTGCCTCTGATGAACTACTTCCCGTTATTACATGTTATCTCGGAGGGGATCCCAAATCGGCACATGATGTGATCCCATATGAAGTCGATGCCTTCTTTTTCTTTTATCATTTCGTAGGTTTGTGCTTCCACTCATTTTGAGAAATAGTCAGTCATAAACAAAATAAATCTTGCTTTACCTGGTCCCATTGGTAGGGGGCCGACTATGTCCATTCCCCATTTCATGAATGGCCATGGTGATAAGCCTGAATGTAGTTGTTCACCCGGTTGGTGGATCATTGGCGCGAAAAACTGACACTTATTGCATTTTCGGATGAAATTTTTGATGTCCCTTTTTTGGGGACCACTACTACATTGGCCAACAACTCGGGATATTTACTTCCCTAATGGACCCTATTTTGAGGAGTTTTGTTACCTCTTCTTTGACGAATGCATGATTTACTCGGACTGAGGCCTCCTTTTTTACTTTACTGGTTTGAACCTGGGGTCGACGCTTAGTCGGTGGGTGCTTATTTCCGGGGAGATCCCTGTCATATCTAAGTGGGACCAAGAAAAGAAATCAATGTTGTCAAAAGGAAATTGAATGAGTTCTTTCCTAAGTTCAGTGGTTAATCCCGTTCCTAGATATACCTTTCGATCTGGTAGGTGTTTCATCAAAAAGGCTTGTCCCATCTCTTCAACCGTTGATTTTGTTGTGTCCGGTTCTTCGGGGGCAATGAAGGCTCGAGGGGTGAGGAAGTCTTCCTCACCATGCTCGGGGATCTGTCTATATCCGACCCCTCTGTGGTGGAATATACGGGCTCTGGCACCACATCGCATACCGCGAACATTTCCTTTTCCGCGTGTTGTTCACCATACACTATTTTTATGCCATATGCGGTTGAGAATTTCAATATCTGGTGGAGAGTTGATGGTACCTCCCTGATGCTATGTATCCATGGCCTTCTCAGCAGGGCGTTTTATCTCGTGTCCCTTTCGATGACATAAAACCTACTGACTCGAATTGTACTAGACACGTCGACTGGGAGGATGATTTCCCCATTCGTTTTTTCGCTCTCCATGTTAAACCCTCTGAGGGCATTAGAATCGGGTACGATTTGGTCAAGCAGCTTGAGCTTCTCCACTACCTCGAATCTGATTATATTGGCCGAGCTACCTAGATCCACGAGCACACGCTTAATTTGAACGTTATTCAAGAGGAAACAAATTACCAGCGCATCGCTATGCGGTTGAGACAATGCTTCAACATATTCCCCTCTGATCACAATAGTTCCTTTAGGTATGCAACATTGAGTTTGTTCTTTCGTGGCAGTGGGCACTTTGGCCTGCTTGAGCTCAGGTTCTTGCGGTTCATGGTCCTCATGATCGTTGTTTTCACGTGCCTTTACTGAGTTAGACATTTTCTGACCTGAAAGTGAAGATTCTTGCGCAAGAAAAAGTGTGAAGAATAACTTTTGTTTTTAGAAAACCAGCACTAAAACAATCACTATTATTTTTAGCCCCACGGTGGGCGCCAAACTGTTTTCCATGAAAATGGTAATTACAATTAAATTTGATTGTGTAGTTCTAAAAATATGTGATTTATTTTAATTCAAGTTGTTAGGTAATATATGCTAAATGTAGGTGAAGAAAGTGTGATAATGATAAAGGGAAGCAAAGATATGCAGACCGAGCTACTGAGGGATGAGGTCTCAAGTTGATCAAAATAGGGCCTCGAGGTCGAGCTCGAGACCTTGACAAAGAGCAGTCGATGAGGGATTAACTGCTTAACGTGCCTCGAAAATGGCCTCTTTATGATCAATTTAAGCAATAAATGAAGAACTATAAATGAAACACAATAAATTGGAGCAATAAATCAATGGAATAATTCTAGAGAATGTTTAAGTTAGGGAGCAGAGAATGTTGTTGTTCTTGTATTGAATATCATACCTCCTACAAAATGAAAATGGTCCTCTTTATATAAGAGGGGAAATTCCAACATATTACATGTGCAATTATTGTAAAGAGATATGGCTGGTACAACCATTTAATGTCACGGTACGGTCTTGTACTATCTTGTGTACTTTGTCAGTTGTAACCACGTGCCCCTTGGAATTTCCCGTCTTTCCATGCTGACCTTCGATATGCGCGGCCTGGCGGTCGAGGACTTTTGATACGTATTGCCTCGAGGTCGAGGACCTTCGATATGTATTGCCTCGAGGTCGAGGACCTTCGATATGTATGGCCTCGAGGTCGAGGACCTTTGATATGCATTGATGCTAGAGCTCGGGCCTTCGATCTTCTAAGCATCGAAATGACTGTAAAATCGGGCTCTCTGATTTTAGTCGTATACAGATTTGGTGAGCCCTATACTACTTCGGAGCCTTATGACATTTGATGTTGCAGATTATGTTTTGAGGTATAGCTGGGCCTTGTCGCCAACACTTCCATATTGTACCCTTGTTCACTTAGAGGCTACGAAGACATATTGTGGGTTGTGTCTTGAGTATGGGAAAACTAACTAAAAATATCGTTGATATCGTTGGTTTTTTCTATTTTAACTATGAACTTGAAATATTTTTGAAATTGGTTATGAAGCATCGATAAGTAATGGAAAAAGAATGTGCTACACTTTACTCTTCACATGTCTATCTCTTGTTATTAATTCTTAATTTGTTCATGGGCAAGGTTGGGTAGAAGGCATCAAGTAGGATTGTTTGACTGGTATAATCTCTATTAATCACCTGTCATGCTCCCCGGGATCCGAGCGTGACACATTTGATCACGAGTGTGAGTAGTGAGAGTCTAGTCTCCTTCTGCAGCCTAAGAGATAGCTAGTGCCATAGGAAATACTCCATACTGGGCGACACTCTCCATAAGACCCACCAAGAGGACTAAGGAATCCTAAAGTACGTGAGTAGCAATTAATCCCTACGGGACCTGAGCGGGTCCAACTGACGCGGTCTGAAAAGGATCGCCTCCCCATGCTCGATCAGAGGCTCTGCAATGGGTGCTGCTGCATGTGCTCTAGGGTGAGCTCTTCCTTGGCCCCTAATTCCGCCCCGGCCCCTACCCTAGTAGTGGTTGCAACATAGGACTTCGGCTCCTACTCAGTTGTGGATGTTATGTGTGTCCTTGCATTCTGCGTGAGAACAAGAATATAATGGTTCAATCTTAATGTGATAGAATAAAGTCGCACAATCGAGAAAGAAAGAAGGGAATTTATCCTAAATCCCTACAACCTCTACAACATAAGTGTAGACGTCTCCCTACAGATCCTCCAGACTCTACTAATCTTGCTCATGAATCATGAGACCTAGGCAACCTAGTGGTCTGATACCAACTTATCACGACCCAAAATCCCAACTCTGGGGTCGTGATGGCGCCTAACATCCACTTTTTAGTCAAGCAAATGTTAGCAAGTTACTTAACCATTTTTAGAAATTTAGAAGCAGAACAATAATAATAATAATATGAAATTGAAATAAACTCAGTTGAGATAATTATAATCGTAGCACAGTCTAAATATATCATAGAAATCTGGAGTCACAAATACATGAGCATAAAAGAATTATACGAATAAAGTCTAAACAAAATACAATTGCTTAAAATAAGGTAAACACTAAATACATAATAGAAGGGGACTTGGGGGACTATGAACTTTCGCAGTTCTACCCCAAGTCTCTTAATTTAAGTCGATTCGGGAAAGAATTCTTCTATACACCACTAGGACCAATACCGGTACTTGCACAAGAAGTGCAAAAGTTAAGCATCAGTAAAACCGAGCCCATATATTTGTAAGAGACTTGTCTAACCTGGACGAAGTAGTGACAAGGCTATAACAAGGCGCTCACAATAATCATGTACGAATAATAATACCGGAATATAGGAATAAAAATAAACAATAACTCAAATAAACGGACTCGAAGGACAACAACTAGAAGGCCCCATAATAACTTCGTCTCAAATCTTATTCCCAATTCCACTAGACTATCATCAATGCTAATTTCAAGCAGGGAATTTACCATATAAGATATGAAGTTTACAACTACAAACAACAACAACTCAATCCCCTCATTTAACACAATACCATGTTGCGGCATGCAACCCAACCCTAGTATCATATCTTTTCATTATCTGTTGTAGCATGTAATCCGATACCCAATATCAATTCATTGCTATCCCATTTCGGCGCGCAACTCGATCCCCAATATCAAATCATTAACATAAACAACTCAACACCATTATTTACGAAATATCAACAAAAAAGTGAAATGTACAGAACAATAAGGAGCTACTAGTACAAATGGAAAGTAGCCAATACTACATAATCCTAAACCTTGGAAACCACTAATATTGAAATAGCTAAATGGCTCACACAAATGGAATGCCATTACAAAGTGCTCCAAGTAACATAAGGACAATAAGAGTAACTAAAACATGAGACAACAAAAATATACAATTAATGCAATTAGAAACATGTAGCAGGTAAGAAGGTATTGAATGAGATCTCAACAAATTGAAACAGTAACAATTAAATAACAAATAACAAGTAAAGCATGGATAACAAGTAAGAACATGTGGCAACTAAAGCATGTAACAATAGATAACATGGAATAAATGAAGACATGGAAGTAATAGCCCAATCGCGCATGCTTTAACCCCATGACAACTCATATACAATCGTCACATCGCATATATACGCCACTTGTCTCACCTAATTCCCATATCAAACAACCAGCAAATCCTAATTCCCTCAAGTCAAAGTTAGATACAACACTTACCTCACTCTGCAACCAAATCAATGAACCAACCAAGGCCTTGCCTCTTGAACAAGCCTCCAAACCAACCTAATCTAGCCAATTCTCGATTAAAGAATTCTAAATAAACGTTAGAAACTACCAACGAATAAAAAAGTTCAATTTTTGATGAAATTACAAAAGTCAACCCTGGACTCGCATGGTCTAAATTCGAGATTAGGACCGCAATCTGATTATCCATTCACCCTAAGACCGATCGTGTTTTTTTTTTTGAAAATCCAACCTCAATTTGAGTTCTAAACCTCAATTTTGTAAGAATCCCTAAATTCTAACCAAACCCCTAAGTTCTACCATGGAAATATTAGATTTGATGTTAAAAACTCATAAAAAGTAATGGGAATTAAAAATAAGCAGATTAGAGTAGCTTACTAATGAATTTGGGAAGAAACATTTCTTCAAAAATTGCCTTTAGAGTGTTTCGGGTTGAGTAATAGTATAAAATGAGCTAAGTCCCATTTTCCCCTTATTTTACCCAGTTGCAGGTGTCGCATTCGCAAAATCTTATTCGCAAATACGATGCTCACAAATGCGACACACTAATCACAAATGTGATCAGCCCCTAGAACAAATGCAACACACTAATCACAAATTGCGACATTTTTTTTGCAAATGCATATTGGCTCCCATCACAAATGCGGACAAACACATTGCAAAAGTGAAGCTAGCCCCTAGAACACTGTGTCACAAATGTGACTGTGAGACTGCCAATATGGTCTAAGCATGGTTAGCAAATGCAAATTTTTCTTTGCAAAAGCAAAGTTGCAGCCCAACATCGCAAATGCCAGCTCCTGTTGGCAAAAGAGAAGATTGAAAATGCAAGCCAGACCTTGCACTTGTGAGATCTTCAACAGATACCAGAACAGAAGCACACCAGCAGTTGTCAAATTACTCAAGCTCATCTTTAATGCATCCAAAAATCACTTTATCCCCTTGGGCAAAACAAAATATGAACACAAGTGTAATAACATCATATAAACTTGATGTCTACCTCAAATAATTAAAATAACATCAAATAATAAGAATCAATCATCAAAACTCATGATTTTCAACTTGAAAACTCATTTTCACAATTTTTCACAAAATGCGCTCGGGGACACTAGCCATACATGAAAATTAAGAAACGTCAAATGAGGCTAATTAAGGTCTCGAAACATAGAAATAAAGGCTAGTTCCCAAAACGACCTATTGGATCGTCATACCCATTTCTATGTTTTTCCGAGTAGACTGAGGTTGTTGCATCATATGCTATCATCACAGGTATTGTTCTGGTATGTCATATGAATGAACCAATTTTATTTTTTTGGGTTCCACTTATTCATATGTGTCATAGTACTTTTCTTAATATTTGGATATATTTCGTGATTCTTTGAGTGCCCATGTTTATGTGTCTATTCCTGTTGGGATTATATTGTGGTACACTGTGTCTATCAGTCGTGTTTGGTAACTATCAAGAGTTATGAGAGCATATTTGATCTTTTTCTACTCAATATGGTGGACGTTGATGTGATCTTAGGCATGGATTGGTTGTCGCCCTATCATGCTATTCTAAATTATTACGCCAAGATCGTGAAACTAGCTATGCCAAGGTTACCGAGATTAGAGTGGAGAGGTACGTTGGATTTTGTTCTTGTTGGGTGGTGTCTTTCCTGGAGGCACATCGAATGGGTGAGAAGGGTTCTTAGCATATTTAGCATTTGTAAGGGATGGCAGTGCTGATACCTCTACCGTTGAGTCAGTTCCGGTAGTAAGGTATTACCTAGATGTATTTCAAGTAGGCCTATGGGTTATGCATCCCGATAGGGATATCAATTTTGGTATTGACCTGGTTCCACTCATCCCATTTCAATACCACCATATAGTATGGCAACAATGGATTTGAATGAATTAAAGGAACAACTTCAGAAGTTACTTGATGTCACGACCCAATATGCTAACTCAGGTCGTGATGGCGCCCAACAGTAGGGTCGGGCAAGGCAACACTCGATTTACTGAGGGTTCTTTCTTATTTGATTAAACATTTCAAAATATACCAAGTTTCAAATCTTAAAACATAAATCGAAAAGGATAATTTGCCAGTTTTAATCAAAAGAGGTCATAAGGAGGCGTGAGACAATATATATACATACCCGTAATCCATAATAACTACCACGTGTGTGCCAGGAACTAGTGTCACAAGTCCTACGGGCATACTAACAGAATATACAAAAGATATAATATACAGTCACACTGTCTAGAAGAAATAGACGGGAAATAAGCAAAAGAAACTCCTTGGTGCTACCAAGGATCCTCAGGACAAGTAGCTCACCGTGAAGTCAGGTCCAACTATAATCAGAATCAAGCTCCGGTCTGGTAACCAGATGCACCAGCCTCAGAACCTGTACAATTAAGTACAGCAGCGTGGCGTGAGTACATAAATAAATATGTACCTAGTGAGTATCCCGTCTAATCTCGAAGAAGTAGTGACGAGAGGTCGACTTGACACTCACTAAGGTCCAACAATATAATTTAACAGAATATGATGAAAATGGTAAGCATGTAAAGGTAGTAAAAAAAAGAAAATATATAAGGCACTGAAATCCAAGTAAATACTGGAAGTAAATAAACAATTACTACTTCATGTTCCCCCAAATATCTGTCAAATCAATATCCATGAATTCAGTAACAGTTTATCATGCACATACTGGATAAGGACAACAGGCCTGAGCCATAAGAATAATCATGTTTGTACACTGCCGAGGGTCGAATTTCCCGAACCATAAGTGCATCTTTGCCATAAAATAATCATATTTATGCACTGTCGAGGGTCTACCGGCCCGAACGATAAGTGCATATATCAATCTACCATGGCGTACGTCCTGCTCGCATGAGAGTGAGGGAAATAACACTCCGCTCGCGGAATGTAAATTGTGAAGCGGTCGCATGCACACACAATATTCTTTTAAAATTACTTTCCATAATCTACTCCTTCAAATTATCAAATTCCATAAATTTCAGGGAACCAATGCTACATATCACATGAATTCATAACATATAATTCAGTACGAGGAAGAACACAAGGCATGATGTGGGCCAAACTACCCGGACATAATAATAATAGCCCCTACCACGGACTCTCGTAAATTTGTACGTACGTAGATCCCACAAACATCACACATAGCATTTAAATCACCTATGGGGACAATTCCCTCTTACGAGGTTAGAAAGGAGACTCACCTCATGTCGAATCTACTTCCCGGACCAAGAACGCGCCCGAAACTCCAGACTCGTCTCCCAAGGACTCGAAACTAATCAAACGTTACGTAAATATATCAAATTATACTCAGAGCATGGAATTCTCCTACTTATTTAGTCAATTCATCATTCTTGAAGAAATCCTAAAATCCACCCCTGGGCGTGCACGCTCGGATTCTGAAAATTCTCGAAGGAAACACTCATCCATAACCTAAAGATCGTTAATATATGATTTTGGTATGATTTCATAGCCAATTCACAAGAATTTATCTAAACTCTCTAAAGCCCTAAGTTACTAACCAATTCCTTGATTTTCACTAATTAAGTCATTAATTTAACTAGTAATTCATGTATTAAACTAATACTAGGGTAAAATTAACTTACCTTATCAGTATCTAAGTGGATTGGCTCTTTTCCGAGCTCTCTAGGTCGACAATGGTGGAAGAAAATTGGAGAAAATGAAAATTTCCCGTGTTTTAAAAGAACACACTGCCTACAGTGGTTTCGCACCTGCGGCTCAAGGAACGCACCTGCGGTCTCGCAACTGCAAGAAATAACTCGCACCTACGAAAAATGGGAAAGGGTCCTGTGCGGGCAGGAGTCTGCACCTGCAGCTCCGCACCTGCAAAAAAGGGCCCACACCTGCGAGAACTGGGAAGTCCACCTAGGGGTCGCACCTGCGAGGCTGGGACCATAGGAGCAGTCCCGCACCTGTGATTGGGCAACCGCACCTGCGGTCACACCAGATCAGGTGCACCATCAACTGTTTCAGCTGGTTTTTGGCCTTGTTTGGTGCCCGAGAGGCACCCGGTCCCACCCGAGCCCTTGTCCAAATATACCAACAAGTCCCAAATCATAATACGGACTCGCTCAAGCCTTCGGAACACTCAAAACAACGCAAAAACTCAAAATCACACCTCAAAACCCCTAGAATAAAAACTTAAGAACTTCAAGTTCTTGAATTCGATATCAATGCGCCGAACCGACCTATACTACTCTGAATGACACCAAATTTTGCAAGAAAGTCACAAGGACATAACAGAACTATTCCCGGACTCAGAATTCCATCGGACCTTGATAACACAAAACACGTCCCAAACCACAATATGAACTTAAGGAAACTCTTATTTCGATATTGGGCGTTGAAACGCTCCCGGGTCATCCAAAACCCATTCCGAACACACGCCCAAGTCCGAAATCATCATACGAAGCTATCGGAACCGTCGAAACTTGATTCCAAGGTCATTTGCTCAAAATATTGAGCGAAGTCAAACTTGGAAAAAAAGGCCAACCTTAAGGAACTAAGTGTTCCTTTACTGCTCTAAACACTTCTGAATCCCGGACCACCCGCCCCTGCAAGTCATAAATCACAATAAGCCGCTATGGAAAGTTTCATTTAGGGAACGGGGTCCGATAATGCAAAAAATGACCGGCTGGGTCGTTACATTCTCCACCTCTTAAATAAATGTTCGTCCTCGAACGAGTCTAGAATCATACCTGAAGTTCTTAATAAGTGCGGATATCTGCTCCGCATGTCCTCCTCGGACTCGCAGGTCGCTTCCTCAACTGGTTGGCCACCCCACTGGACCTTCACCGCATAAACTCTCTTGGACCTCAGCTGGCCATCCTGTCTATCAATAATAGCAACTGGCTCCTCCTCGTAGCCCAACCTCTCATCCAACTTATAGTCCTGAAATCAACCACGTGAGAGAAGTCAGCGTGGTACCGCCGGAGCATGGATACATGAAAGACCGGATGAACTCCTAATAAACTGGGAGGTAAAGATAGCTCATAAGTAACCTCCCCAACACGCCTCAACACCTCGAAGGGACCTATAAACCTCGGGCTCAGCTTGCCCTTCTTCCCGAACCTCATAATACCCTTCATCGGCAAGACCTTCAACAGAACCTTGACTCCATAAATGATACATCACGCGCGTAACTCTTCTGTCTGGACTGTGCTGTGCGGAGCCTCTCCTAAATCAACTTCACCCTCTCCAAAGCATCCCTCACTAGGTCGGTGCCATATAACTTGGCCTT
The DNA here is from genome assembly GCA_005239505.1 of Nicotiana paniculata. Classification (NCBI taxonomy): domain Eukaryota; kingdom Viridiplantae; phylum Streptophyta; class Magnoliopsida; order Solanales; family Solanaceae; genus Nicotiana; species Nicotiana paniculata. The sequence continues at coordinate 55,810 of ML313825.1, forward strand.
GTCAGGCTCAAACCACCAGATAGGAGAACGACATCGCCGACCATACAAAGCCTCAAATGGAGCCATTTCAATGTTTGACTGATAACTATTATTGTAAGAAAACTCGGTCAAAGGCAAGAATTGGCCCCACTGTCCTCCGAAGTCAATCACACATGCCCTGGGCATGTCCTCCAATAACTGAATTGTACGCTCCGACTGGCTATTAGTTTGAGGGTGAAATGTTGTGTTGAGGTCTATCTGGGTGCCTAACCCACTGTGTGATTCTCTCCGGAAGTGCGAGGTGAACTAAGGACCTCGATGTGATATAATGGACGCCGGCACGCCATGCAACCGGACTATCTCCTGAATGTAGATCTGGGCTAGCCTCTCAGAAGTATATGTAGTAGCTAGTAGAATGAAATGCGCCGATTTGGTCAACCTATCCACAATGACCCAAACCGCGTCAACCTTTCTGCAAAGTTCGAGGCAACCCAACCACGAAGTCCATAGTGATGCGCTCCGACATCCACTCAGGAATGGGCATATGCTAAAGTAGGCCTCTTGGCCTCTGGTGCTCATACTTCACCTGCTGGAAATTAAGACACCTAGTCACATACTCCATAATGCCCCTCTTCATCCACCTTCACTAGTAATTCTGCTTCAAATCACGATACATCTTCGTAGCACCAGGATGAATAGAATACCGAGAACTATGTGCCTCCTCTAGAATCCTCTCCCGCAGGCCATCAACATTAGGAACATATAAACGGCCCTGAAGTCTCATAACACCATCCTCGCCAATACTAACCTCCTTGGCACCACCCTGTACCACTGTCTCCCAAAGCTCTGCTAAGCACGGATCATCGAACTACCGGGCCTTAATCTTCCCCAATAACGAAAACTGAGCAACCACATGTGCTAAAACTCTATGAGGCTCTGAAAGGTCCAATATCACCAGGCGATTAGCCAAGGACTGAATGTCCAAGGCTAGAGGTCTCTCATTTGCTGCAATATAAACCAAACTACCAACACTCTCTGCCTTCTTGCTCAAGGCATCTGCTACCACATTTGCCTTTCCTGGATGATAAAAAATTGTGATATTATAATCCTTCAACAACTCAAGCCATGTGTGCTGCCTCAAATTAAGGTCTCTCTGCTTAAACAGGTGCTGCAAGCTGCGGTGGTCTGTATAAACCTTACAGAACACCCCATACAAGTAGTGCCTCCCAATCTTAAGAGCATGAACAATCGCCGCCAACTCCAAATCATGCATAGGGTAATTCTTCTCATGAACCTTCAGTTGGCGTGCAGCATAGGCTATAACTCTCCCTTCATGCATCAACACACACCCCAAGCCAACACATGAAGCGTCACAATATACTGTGTACATCCTAGAACCCGAAGGCAATACCAGAACTGGTGCTGAAGTCAATGCCGCCTAGAGCTTCTGAAATCTCGCCTCACACTCATCGGACCATCTGAACGGGGAATTATTCTGAGTCAATCTAGTCAATGGAGCTTCAATAGAAGAGAACCCCCCACAAATCGGCGATAATAGCTTGCTAGGCCCAAAAAGCTCCTAATCTCTGTAGCTGAAGTAGGACGCGGGTAACTCTGAACTTCCTAGATCTTCTGAGGATCAAACTTGATAACCTCTCTAGATACCACATGCTCTAAGAATACTATGGAATCCAACCAGAACTCACACTTGGAGCACAGCTCTCAAATACTGCTCGTGCTCCCCCAGGCTACGTGAGTAAATCAAGATGTCATCAATAAAGACAATGATAAAGGAATCAATATACGGCCTGAATACCCTATTCATCAAGTCCATGAATGTTTTTGGGGCATTAGTCAAACCAAAGTACATCACCAGGAACTCATAGTGGCCATATCTCGTACGTAAAGCAATCTTCGGAACATCTGAGGCCCGAATCATCAACTAATGATATCCCGACCTCAAATCAATCTTAGAAAACACCCTAGCACACTGCAGCTGGTCAAACAAATCATCGATGCGCGTCAAAGGATACTTGTTCTTAATGGTGACCTTGTTCAACTGGCGGTAATCAATACATCCGCATAGACCCACCCTTCTTCTGCACAAATAGGACTAGAGCACCCCACGGTGATACACTCGGTCTGATAAACCCCTTAGCCAACAACTCCTCAAGCTGCTCCTTCAACTCCTTCAACTTCTTCAGAGCCATACGGCACGAGGGACTGGAAATAGGCTGAGTGCCTGGAGCTACCTCAATGCAGAAATCAATATCACGATCCGGAGGCATGCCCGGAAGGTCTGAAGGAAATACACCATCAAACTCTCGAACAACTGGCACTAAATCAATCGTCACAGACTCGGCGGCGGTGTCCCGCACATAAACAAGATAGGCCAGACAACCCTTCTCGACCATATGTCGAGCCTTCAGGAATGAAATAACCTGGATGGCTGCACTAACTGAGGAACCTCTCCATTCCAGCCTAGGCGACTCGGGCATGGCTAAAGTAACTGTCTTGGCATGGCAATCTAGCACGGCATGATAAGGAGATAGCCAATCCATGCCTAGAATAACCTCAAAATCGACCATGTCGAGCAATAGAAGGTCCACTCTGGTCTCGAATACACAGAATGTGATCACACAAGAAAGATAGATCCGGTCTACCACCACAGAATCGCCCAAAGGAGTGGACATATATATAGGAGAACCCAAGGACTCACGAGGAGCATCCAGAAAATGAGCAAATAATGCGAAAACATATGAATAGGTGGATCCTGGATCAAATAATACTGAAGCCTCTCTACCACATACTGAGATAATACCTGCAATCACGGTGTTTGAGGCCACTGCATCTGATCTGGCCGGAATGGCATAGAATCTAGCTGGAGCAACAGAAGACTGAGCTCCACCAGAGTGAACAGGAGCTGACTGACCTCCCTCTGATTGGCCTCCAGCTCTAGGACAAACCCTGCCGACCTGTCCTCCACCTCTAGGTGGCCGGACTGCTGGTGCTGGACCCATCGGCTAATAACTCTGTTGCACTGCCTTGCCCCGAAACCTGGGACAATGGCTCCTTATATGACCTGGCTCCCCACACTCGTAACAACCTCCACATACCCTAGCTTGCTGCCCCAAAGAAGGTCCCTCAATGGTCTGAGAGCGATGTGAGCCCTCTGGCATAGCACTGGATTAGGGGCTGGAGGACGGTAGGAATGCTCTGGCATGGCGCTGAAATGAGGCCTCGCTGGAACACCTCGAGGAGGTGGTGAAGGTTCTGAATATGAAGGCTTGCTGGGCTCACTACTGCTAAACTGACCTCTTCCCCTAACTGGGGCACCTCTGAAATCTCTGGAGAATCTAGCCTTCTTCCCTACTGCCCTTGCTACCTGCTCCTCGACCGATACGCCTCGATCCTGCGAGCAATATCTACCACCAGCTTATAACGAGTACCCATCTACACCTATCGGGCCATGGTGGTCCTAATACTTAAGTGTAGCCTCGCTACAAATCTCCGCACTCTCTCGGCATCAGTAGGTAATATCATGAGAGCATGGCGAGACAACTCTAAAAATTTGGCCTCAAAATCTGTCACAGACATCTGTCCCTGCCCTAGCTGCTCAAACTGATACCGCAACTCTTCCTTCTCAAAGGGTGGGATATATCTATCTAAAAACATTTACGTGAACTGCTCCCAAGTGATAGGAGGAGAATCTGCTGGCCTGCTGAGAATATAGGACTGCCACCATTTGCGAGCTCTGCCCTCTAACTAGAAGGTAGTGAAATCCACTTCATGAGACTCTAGTATCCTCATATTGTGCAATTTGTCCCTGCACCTATCAACAAAATCCTGGGCATCCTCGCCTCGCTCACCCCCGAAGACTGGAGGGTTCAATCGAGTCCATCTGTCCAATAACTTCTGCAGATCGTTGTCCGTAGCTGGTCTTGGCTCATGTGCTGCTGCTACAGGCTGGACTCCACCCACGGGCAGTGTACCCGGGGTATGATGTAATGCTGCTGCCTGACCTGCAGCCTGGGTGGTAGGATTCTGTCCCCCCCCCCCCCTCCCCACCCGCCTGAGATATGGCAGGATCAACTGGAAACAAACCAGCCTGGGGCACAGTGTCCATAAACCGCATCATATGGCACATGACCTCCTGGAAGCCTGGCGCGGTCATACAGACCACTGGAGAAGGATCTGCTTGGGGCACCTCACCCTGCTCCTCTATGATAGGATCCTCTAGTGGTGGTGCAACTAGAGTAGCTCTGGGACTCCCTCGTCCCCTACCTCGAGCCGGTGCCCTCCCCCGACCTCTGCCACGACCTCGGACGACGGGGGTAGCAGCATCTCTCGAGTCTAGAACATCGGATGCACGCGTCCTCACCATATTTGAGAGACTAGAAGAATGAGTTTTAGTAAACCATCGATTGCACAATAGAACGTGAATAGAGAGAGATTTCTTAACACCCTATAGCCTCCCGAAGATAAATACAAATGTCTCTGTATCGATCCGCAGGACTCTACTAGGTTTGCCCGTGACTTGTGAGACCTACGTGGGCCTAGAGCTCTAATATCATGTTGTCACAACCCAAAATCCTAACTCAGGTCGTGATGGCGCCCAACAGCGGGGTCGGGCAAGCCAACACTCAATTTACTAAGGGTTCTTTCTTATTTGATTAAACATTTCAACATATACCAAGTTTTAAAGCTTAAAAAATAAATAGAAAATGATAATTAGCCAGTTTTAATCAAAAGCAGTCATAAGGAGGCGTGAGCCAATATATATACAGACCCATAATCCATAATAACTACCACATGTGTGCCAGGAACTAGTTTCACAAGTCTTACGGGCATACAAACAGAATATACAAAAGATATAATATGCAGTCCCACTGTCTGAAAGAAATAGACGGGAAATAAGAAAAAGAAACTCCATGGTGCTGCCGAGGATCGTCAAGAGAAGCAGCTCACTGGGAAGTCAGGTCCAACTATAATCAGAATCGAGCTCCGGTCTAGTAACCAGATGCACCAGCCTCAGAACCTGTACAATTAAGTAAGAAGCGTACCATGAGTACATAAATAAATATGTACCCAGTGAGTATCCCATCTAATCTCGAAGAAGTAGTGACGGGAGGTCGACTTGACATTCACTAAGGTCCTACAATATAATTTAACAGAATATGATGAAAACGGTAGGCATGTAAAGGTAGTAAAGCAGCAAATATATAAGGCACTAACATCCAAGTAAATACTGGAAGTAAATAAGCAATTACTACTTCATGTTCCCCCAAATATCTGTCAAATCAATATCCGTGAATTCAGAAACAATTATCATGCGCTTACGCGATAAGGAGAACCGGCCTGAGCCATAAAAATAATCATGTATTTGCACTGTCGAGGGTCGAACGACCTGAACCATAAGTGCATCTTTGCCATAAAATAATCATATCTATGCTTTACTGAGGGTCGAACGTCCCGAACCATAAGTGCATCTATCAATCCGCCGTGGCGTACGGCCCGCTCCCATGAAACTAGGGGAAATCACACTCCGCTAGCGGAATGTAAATTACGAAGCGGTCTCATGCACACACAGTATTCTTTTATAATTACTTTCCATAATTAATTCCTTCAAATTATCAAATTCCATCAATTTCAGGGAACCAATGCTACATATCACATGAATTCATAACATATAATTCATTACGAGGAAGAACACTGGGCATGATGTGGGTCTAACTACCCGGACATAATAATAATAGCCGCTACGTACGGACTCTCGTCACTTTGTACGTACGTAGACCCCACAAATATCACACATAGCATTAAATCACCTATGGGGACAATTCCCTCTTACGGGGTTAGAAAGGAGACTCACCTCGTGTCGAATCTACTTCCCGGACCAAGAACGCGACCGAAACTACAAACTCGTCTCCCAAGGACTCCAAACTAATCAAATGTTATGTAAATATATCAAATTATACGCAAAGCATGTAATTCTCCTACTTACTTAGTCAATTCATCATTCTTGAAGAAATATCAAAATCCACCGTCAGGCCCACACGCTCGGATTTCAAAAATTCTCGAAGGAAACACCCACCCATAACCTAAAGATCGTTAATATATGATTTTGGTATGATTTCATAAGCTCTCGAATGCCCTAGGTTACTACCCAATTCCTTGATTTTCACTAATTAAGTACTTAATGTAACTAGTAATTTATGTATTAAACGAATACTTGGGTAGAATTTACTTACCTTATCAGTAGCTAGGTGGATTGGCTCTTTCCCAACCTCTCTAGGTCGACAATGGTGGAAGAAAAATGGAGAAAATGATCATTTCCCGTGTTTTAAAAAAAACACTGCCTACAGTGTTTCCGCACCTTCGGCTCAAGGACCGCACCTACGGTCTCGCACCTGCGAGAAATAGCTCGCACCTGCGGAAAATGGGACAAGGGCCTGGGCTCGCACCTGCGGGCAGGAGTCCACACCTGCGGGAAAGGGCCCGCACCTGCGAGAACTGGGCAGTCCACCTGGCGGTCGCACCTGCGAGGCTGGGACCGTAAGAGCGGTCGCGTTGCTGCGACTGGGCAATCGCACCTACGGTCACACCAGATCACGTGCACCAACATCTATTTCTACTTGTTTTTGGCCTTGTTTGGTGCCCGAGAGGCACCAGGCCCCACCCGAGCCCCCGTCCAAATATACCAACAACTCCCAAATCATAATACAGACTCGCTCGAGCTATCGGAACACTCAAAACAACACAAAAACTCAAAATGACACCTCAAAACCCCTAGAATCAAAACTTAAGAACTTCAAGTTCTTGAATTCGATATCAATGCACCGAACCGACCTATACTACTCGGAATGACACCAAACTTTACAGGAAAGTTATAAATGACATAATGGAACTATTCCCTATTTCAGAATTCCATCCGGACCTCGATAACACAAAACATGTCCCAAACCACAATATGAACTTAAGGAAACTCTTATTTTAATATTGGGCACCAAAATGCGCCCGGGTCATCCAAAACCCATTCCAAACATACGCCCAAGTCCAAAATCATCATACGAAGCTACCGGAACTGTCGAAACTCATATTTGAGGTCGTTTACTCAAAATGTTGACCGAAGTCAAACTTGGCCAAATAGTCGAAACTTAAGGAACTAAGTGTTCCTTTACTGCTCTAAACACTTCCGAATCCCGGACCACCCACCCCCGCAAGTCATAAATCACAAGAAGACGCTATGGTAAGTTTCATTTAGGGGAACAAGGTCCGACAACACAAAACGACTAGTCGGTCCGTTACACTTGATAAGGGTTTCATCCGACCGAGTGTCTCTTCTTAGGGTGCTGCAGTGTTAATTTTCAAGAAGAAAGACGGCTCTATGAGAATGTGTATTGACTACATGTGTCTGAAAAATGTTACAATCAAGAACAAGTACCCACTACCGCGCATTGATGATTTGTTCGATCAATTTCTAAGATTGACATATGGAAGGTGTACCATGAGTTGAAAATCAAGATTCAGATATATCGAATACTGCTTTCAGGACTTTCTATGGTCACTATGAGTTTTTGGTGATATTATTTGGGCTAACAAATGCCCCAGCAGTCTTTATGCACTTGATGAATAGTGTATTATAACCGTATCTTGATTCATTCATCATCGTGTTCATGGACGATATATTGGTGTATTCAAGCAGCCGGGATGATCGTGAGAAACATTTGAGAATCGTGCTCCAGACCTTGAGGGAGAAGAAGCTATATGGTGAATTCTCCAAGTGTGAGTTTTGTCTTGATTCAGTGGCATTTCTGAGCCGTGTGGGCTCTAGTGATGGGATTAAGGTGAATGCGAAGAAGATTGAGGTAGTTCAGAGTTGGCGCAAACCATCTTCTGCTACTGAGATCAGGAGTTTTCAAGGCTTTGCTAGGTATTATCGTTGTTTCATGGAGGGGTTTTCATCCATCGCAGATCCTTTGACTAGATTGACCCATAAGGGTGCCCCATCCAGATGGTATAATGAGTGTGAGGAGCACTTTCAGAAGCTCAAGACTGCTTTCACTCCAACTCCAATTATTTTTTTACCTTCAAGATCGGGTTCTTATACGGTCTATTGTGATGCTCCTCGATTGGCATTGGATGTGTGTTGATGCAGGAAGGTAGATTTATTGCTTAAGCTTTGTGTCAGTTGAAGCCTCATGAGAAGAAATACCTTGTTCATTATTCGGAGTTGGGAGCCATTATTCACGCGTTGAAGATTTAGAGGCATTATCTTTACGATGTGTCATATTAGGTATTCACAAACCATAGGAATCTCCAACACTTATTCAAGAAAAAGGATCTGAACTTGAGGCGGCGAAGGTTGTTTGAGCTAATAAAAGACTATGATATTACCATTCTTTATCGCCCGGGAAAGGTCAATAGGTGGCTGATGCCTTGAGTAGGAAGGTCGAGAGTATGGGGAGCCTTGCTTATATTCTAGTTGGAGAGAGACAATTACACCAAATTCTTCTTTAAGTCAAACATAGCATATTTCCAAACCTCCAAAATGTAAACTATCGATACTAAGCGCGAAAAAGCTCTCGGATAATCCGTTACTCAACCCGAACATATGTTCAAGTCCAAAATCACCTGAAGAACCTATAGGAATCTTTAAATCCTAGATCCGAGGTCGTTTACTAAAAAGTCAAATCTTGATAAACTCTTCCAACACAGGGTTCTGAATTGAGAATTATTCTTCCATATCAACTCTGAACTTCCTGAAAATCAAAATCGACTACACGCGCAAGTTATGATACATGAAGGGAAGCTACTCAAAGTCTCAAACTACCGAACAACATGCTAGAGCTCAAAATAACCGGTCGGATCTTTACATTTATTGTCAGTTGGCAGTGGTAATCTTGCTCGTCCTCGAGTAACAATTAAAATCACTCGCAATAAATCAATCCTAGAAACGCCACCACTTCGGTTGGTACTAAAAATTATGCCATATAGTGTCACGGCCCCAAATCCTAACCGGCCGTGATGGCACCTATCGTGGAACTAGGCTAGCCGATTATTGCGTGCTCACATTTCTTTTTGAAAAATCCCATTTAAGTTTCAAGAAATTCATAACAATATACATAAAGTTCTTAATATAATAGGAAAATTTTATATACAGTACTGCCATCCCCAAAACCCGGAGCCTACATGTCATGAGCATCTAGTTAAATAAGCCAAAATAAAGTATTATGATACAAAACTCCGAATCAAAGCTAAATACAACAGGAAGGGAAAGCAGAGATGCTGCGAAAGCTGAACAACTACCTCTATATCCCCACGATCCGGCTCCACTGTGATATATATATAAAAGCTAACGCTCGATATCTGCTCATGAATCTACACACAGAGGTGCAGGGAGTAATGTGAGTACGCCAATTCAGTGGTAATGGAAATAAATCAAGTCTAAGTAGCAAGGAATCACATAAAAATCAATGTCATTAACTCACAATATACACAGCCTTACTTTCCAATAGTATACATAGATATACGAAATCCTCATGCCTTAGAAATCAACTTCACAAAAGTCCTTAAAACACTGCACATTTTTAACAACTTTAAAACAAGTATTTGGTATGCAAATGAATGTAGTAAAATAATAAGTAGACCGTGGGGCAAAAACATGTTTCATAATCATCCCCTCGGGCATGCCTCACAATCCCTCAGCACCTCGCAATCACTCAGCACCTCACAGCCACTCATGCCTCCCAATCACTCGTACTCGATGCGCTCACTGGGGGTGTGTACAGACTCCGGAGGGGCTCCTTCAGCCCAAGTGCTAATATCACTCAGCACCTCACAGCCACTCATGCCTCCCAATCACTCGTACTCGATGCGCTCACTGGGGGTGTGTACAGACTCCGGAGGGGCTCCTTCAGCCCAAGTGCTAATATCACTCAGCACCTCACCATAACTCTTGGCCCTCGGCCACACTCGGTGGAACCACTCAAAAAGCCCCTCGCGCGAAGTAATAGAACGGGGTACTCGACCCGAAAACATCATTTTAATGCTCATGTAGTGTAAATAAGGCTGAGTTTCAAATAAAACAATATGCACAATGATGCTAAGTAAAATCATCAACAGGTAGTGAGGATTAAATCCTCCCATTTTTCCAACTTTGTCCTACCCAAATCCTTAAATTTTCAAGCCTAATATTAATAAAATAGCATAGGAACGAGATTAACAACCAAAGAACTTACCTTTGCTAAGAACTTTGAAAATCTCTCTCAAAACAACCTTCAATGGAATCCTCCCGCATGCAAATTGGTGAAAACTACTAAATTTAGCGGAGGGGTCCTTTTTATACTTTTCTGCACACTCATTTCCGCACTTGTAGTCTCAGGGTGCACACCTGCGAAACTCACTTAACTGGCCCATTCTCACGCCTGCGACAAACATTCCGCACATGCGACATCGTAGGTGCAACAAAAATCCTCGCATATGCGACCTCCTCTTCAGCTCTTGCATAATCGCTCTTGCGACTCCCTCTCCGCAGGTGCGAAAACACCAGCAAACCAGCACAGTAGATTTTCCAAAAATCACTCCAACTCCCCGTCAACCATCCGAAACACACTTGAGACACTCAGGACCTCAACCAAACATACCAGCATATCCCATAACATCATTCAAACTTATTCGAGGCCTCGAAACACAAAAAATAGCACGAAAACACCGAATTTACATCAAATTCAAGACTAAAAATTTTGAAACTTCTAAATTCGCCATGTACGCCGAAACCAACCAAAACACCTCAGATTAACCTGAAATTTTGCAGACATATCCAAAATGACATTACGAAACTGTTCCAACTTCCGAAATCCCATTCCGACCTCGATAGCCTATTTTCCACTGCCGACCGGAAATTGCCAAAAACAAACTTCCGCCAATTCAAGCCTAATTCTACACCGGACATCACAAAAATATTCCGAACACACTCCTAAGTCCCAAATCAACTAACGAAGCTATCCAAGCCATAAAATCCGCATTCCGAGGTCATTTACCAATAAGTCAATACTCAGTTGACTTTCTCAACTATTAGGCTACTTTAAAAGGCTAAATGCCTAAACTCTCACCATAACTACTCCGAACCCAAACTAACTGATGCAACACAACAAAAACAAGATAGAGATACTTAACAAATGCAGAAATAGGGGAAATGAGGTAAATCTTACAGAACCACCGGTCGGGTCGTTACATCCTCCCCCTCTTTGTCACGAACCAAACTGATGGGCCGCAACGGGCACCCGATACCTTACTCGACCGAGTACCTACATAACATATCTTTCTTCTTACATTATTATAGACATGTGACATATGGGCCTTATAGGCGAACATAATCATTTACAAAATGAAAACATAAGCCGACAAGGCCGTACAATCTTTCACGTACACGACATATGTCTACAAGCTTCTAAGAGTACATAAATGTCGTAAAGGTCGGGACAAAGTCCCTCCATACAAAACAATACACATCTAAATCATACTAACCAAACAAGTCACTCCGAAGCAAATGGAGGGCACCAACATCTTCCACTGAGCTGATAGCCTACTTGGAGGTCTCTCGACCTATCTATCGGGACCTGCGGGCATGAAACACAACGTCCCCAGGCAAATGGGATAAATAAGTACATAAGAGACATGGAAGAAATATAGAATACATGACTCAACCTGTAAGCCTGAATAACTTTGTAAAGAATAAATTACTTTTAGCGTCATGCATATGCGTATGAATGTCATGTCGTGCATAGGTACATGTTTCATAACATCATCAACCTCTGAGGGCATCCCATCATATCATATCGGCCACTGTGGGCAAAATCATCATCATATACCAGCTGATTAGGTTGTGGTGCATATATAACGCCATAACCTTTCTGATATCCCATATACATATATATATACATACATATATACGCGTATATAATTCCATTTGAATATATATATATTTATATATATATATACATATATACGCGTATATAACTCCGTTTAAACCATATTTCAGCTACTGTGAGCAACATCATCATCATATACCAGCTGATCCGGTGGTGGTGCGTATATAACGCCGTAACCTTTTCCCATATCCCATATACATATATTTACATATATACGCGTATATAATGCAATCTGGTCATGGGTCAATGTGCATATGTAAATGCATGAAATGCATATGAAATATGTCAATAAAATCTGTCGGTACGTCATAAGGCCAATATGCCTCTGATTAATATCATGAAATCAACTTTACCAACATACGTATTTTCGGGACCCATGAACAGAAGATAATAATAATTCTCATGGGGAATCATGAATATAAACACCCCTACTATTTCTATGAATAGAGTAATTTATAGAAATTGTGTATTTACTCGTTTCTTCAGTATAATTTGGACCATGCAAAAGAAAGAAGGGATAGCCTTAACATACCTGAGCTGATTCTCTTGACAATCCATCTAACACACATCAATTTAATCAACACGGAACAAGTCCTATGAAGAGCTCAACGCAATCACGTTGCTCAAAGAAAATTTGGCCGAAACATTTCCATCCCAGAATGCCGTTTCTAATGTGATTTGGATAGAAGATGTTGAATAAATTTTCTATTCCTATTGATGAAGATTCTTATAAATCTCACAATATTATTAGTAAAGAGGCCAAAATAGCTTAGCCTATTTTCCAATCCAATAATTTGTACTTGTTAGAGATGAAAATGTTAGGTGTAGTCTTTCAAGACATGAAATGTTGTCTTTTAAGTATAAATGTTACGACCTAATACATATGAATCATGAGTCATTTTTTTTTTGTATTGGCTGACACGTTATGCACTTTTATCATTATCCAAAGGTTATTAATTATTCAATCACTAATTAATAATTTACTTGTTAATCCCGTTAACCAATATATAATTAAGAATTATCTCAAATTACTTATAATATTACTCACTTTAAACACACCTTATACACCTTACTACCATAGTCATGGGGTACCTTATATGGTACTAGTCCATAAATATCGGGTATTAACGCTCGACCCATATTTTATCCCAACATGCCAAACTTGGACAAAAAATCATTTTCTTTGACTTTCTTCCCCTCTCACCTTCACTAATTTACTCATTACTTTCTTGAAATAGCATAATCCTTATAATCTTCGAATAATCTCTTCCTTGGACTGATGTCAATTACCTTACGACAAGTTCAACGTACAATACTAAAAGGTGCAACATCATCGTAATTTAATATTGCAGGACGTAACATCATCAAAATATTACGGGGTGTAACATCATTCCCCTCTTCGGAAAATTCGTCCTCGAATGTTGACTGATGCTCTTATCATTTTCATAACTTATATCTCTTGTGAATACCTTAATACTCTCCTTTTCGTTTAGGCAGTTGTTCCGTGAATAAATCCAAAGTCTGGAGTATTCCCCCTTTAGTCTTATTTCTCATATCACGACTTGTGGTTGAAATATTTCTAATCTCGTAACTGTTTCTACCTCCTGTAATGCAGCCTGTATGATTCTGGCTTTGTAAGTGCGCTTATGCAACTCATCTTTCCTTTTTCCCTCTAGCTTTCAATCTCTAGGCCTCACTTTGTAAACATATACAGATCTTGAAATGATGTTCCTTTGGTACTTTTTTTTGGACTTACGAATATTGCTATATCTTATTTCATAGATCCGATTATCCATTCGTATGACTTTATTGTTACTAAGGTATTCCACCAACTCCAGGTTACTTTCGTAGCTTATCCTTAAGACTGATGGTCTAATCTCATCTCATACTGTTGAACTTTTATCCATCTATTGTTCATTCATCTTAATATTAATTCATTATCTACCACTGATAACTTGATATTTTATGTAACACCGCTGCTAGGGCTCACTTCTCATCGGGGATATCTGGAGTAGTTAGATTGATCCACCAAGGGGTGATACTATACTCCCATAACCGTACTTTATGACATCCCAATGTGACTTACCTTATATGGGTAGTTTAATCTTGTCCAATTCGTGAAATCCTTTTCTTTTCTTCGTCAGACCATTACTCAATCGAAGGACCAAACGCTGTCCTTTATCTATCACAATCACACCATCAGTGTACTATCAGGGCATCATTCCATCTCTTCTAAATTCTATTAGTCTTAGACTCCTTTGATTTCATTCATGCTACAATGAGCTTTGTATAACTTAGAGAAACCATTTGCTCTTCTTGTTTTCATGGGCTTAATCTTGAGGGCTTATCTGTTTTTGTTACCTTCTCACTCGCCCTTTCTTATCCTTACTCATGTCTTCTAGAAACTTGTCGTTTCACTATACAATAGCTTGCGACCTACATATATCTATTTATATTACTTGCAAACTTTCAACTTGGTTGCATCATAGATTTTCTTATGTCGTTCTGGAACATCAAATGAGACATCACATCGTCTCTAACTTTTCTTTACTCTCTTAATCAGGCTTCTCGATCCCTAGATCATAGGCTGGAAGATATGCTAATGACGATGCCACTATTATTCCTAGATATTGAATCCCCGCACTTCTAGACTTTTATCCGAAGTAAGGACTATTCACAACCTTCTGTATTTGAGTATCTCGTACTTTATCCACCTTTACCTTACTTATCTTAAAATATTGCATTGTATCTTATATCTCTTTCATGACCTCCCTTCCACATAGGTATAGTTCACGTTCACAAGTTGAAGCTCTATTGTAATACTCACACCTCTGCACATACACAATTTGGTAGGAGCTTCATACTGACTTGTTATGAGGTTAGTACTTCCTCTAACTGGATTTATCGTTAAGCGATCATAGATTATGGTTGTTGTAATATCTCCCTTGTACCTTTGATATTAAGAGTAGTTCTGCAATATTCCCAATCACGATTTCTATAATTTCTGGGTCCAATAACGGAATTCATGATTTACTTCGTTTATGTAACTCTTTAGTTTCCTTCTTCTTCTGATCGGCCTTTATGTCAGCTTAAATTATCTCCCGCTCTGGGGTTCATGGCACTAGTTATTCTGTTTAGCTGTTTATGGGCACTGAGGAATATGCATGATACAATCCTTTAAAAATTCAATCATTCATTTATGACCAGGGCTCAATTCTTTATTTTAACGTATACTAGAATCTTCTATGACTGTATATGATGCAGGTATAAAACTCCAAACTCTTAAGCGCGTTCATAACGTAATCAACTCTGGATCATTGATCGAATGATTCTTTCGTTCCTTCTCAGCTTTCTTTAAACGTAAGACATTACCTTTCCTAGTCTTTCTTCCCCCTTGTTGGGTGTATACTTGGCTTATCTTAGATCTTACGCATGCCGGAATTGTCATACAACTCATACGATTTTCGAATGTTTCTTCTGATTTTACTTCTCGTTTACTAGCCACGGTAGGTTCCTCTTTTCTTTGGAGTGCTTACAATGTTGTTGTGAGACAGTTGTTACACCACCCTTTCCTCTTTAGGTCTTTGTTCTTAGGTTGAACCTCCTTCCTTATTTCCTCATCTAGTCTTTCATTGTAGTACCTAGGGAGAACCCTTAACTCTTGTAAAGTTGTGGTATTATTACGGACCTTTTTGATGTCCTTACTTGCCTATAATCATATGTAGTTTCTTATTTCCTTGCCCTTGTGCTTGTATGGTTGCTTAGTAGCACTTTCTTTTATCCCCGTAACACTCATACGGTATCTTTAACTACCCCGACTCTTATTTGAATATATATATCTTTGAGTATTATAATGATATTCTTCGAGGCTGAATTCTCCATGTTGGGTTCTATTATGTTTATCTTACACGATCTGATGACTCGTATGTAACCTCTTAATTAGCCATAAGTTGGATCTTCCTAACCAATTACTAACTACTCACTGGCCCATTCTCATATCAATATTCCTCGTAATCTTTCTTAGGTTATTTCCTTCATCTTAACTTATGTCTCGCACTAGCTCCTTATTTATTAATAACAGCTCGGGTAGGAACCTTTACTTACTCTCCTTGACGTCGTTCTTGCACAATATTCTTGAATTGTAGCATATCTGTAAGATTTGGATAAGTGCCAGCTCATTCATCTTTCATTTACCGCATTCTTCCTTTACCATTCCATAGTCACTAGAACCACTTAATTCTGACTTAATGCCACATTATTTCATATTCCACCCTTTAGGGGTGTACTAAGACTTGAAGCTATGACGACCTGCCTATAGATGTTTTTCCTCTTCATCTTTGGCGTCCTTTCATATCACCAATTACCCTTACTCTTATTGTGGTAATCCTTCTGTACTAAGGATAAGGAAATTCCCTTACTCGCGAGGGTGACACTTAGTGTAAATGGCTCATACGATCCTTAAGCTTAACTTTTGCTCACAATGCTTGCTTTAGAGAAGCGTCTTCCATAATGAACTTTCTCTGGTTTTATCCTGAATCTTCTTCTGTTGTCTATTCTACTATCGGTGGAATGAAATCTGAAATTCTCATGAGGCCGAGTATTATCAATTGCTCAGTCCCTAATTCATGTTTAATTTATCTTGTTCACCAATCCATAGTGGTTTCTATTACTTTGGGGTCTAACTTTTTCCTTCTGTTAATCACGTTAGAGTCGCGAATTTATTTCTCGAAATGAGGATATGGCTATATGGCCTATACTCTTTTGTCATTTCAAGGCATGTCACCTCTCGTCTTTTTCTTCATTTGACTGTAGACTCTGTAATATTGTCATCCATTTCATTCATTTTTTATCTACCGTTGTCATCCATGTATCACATCTTACTCATAATGCTTCATTAACTCTCTTCTTATTTCCTGCTAACATTTTCGTCTATAACTTGATTCTGAAAACTTCAACAAGATATTCTTATGCTTTTAGCTCCCTTTTGCCCCATCCATTGGATCTTCAGGTTGCCTAACATTATTTGTCTACTAGGTACGGGAGCCATACTAAGATAATATTTATCCCTTCCACTACTCCGGTGCCTATCTTTGAAGTACCCATATCTAGCTGTACTATTTTAGAGTGCACCATATGGGTGTCTCACAAGGAGATCTATTAACACATTTTTAATACCCTTCGGAAATGTCAACTAATGCAAGCAATCCATTCACCAATTTGGGTTACCCTAACCCCAGTTGGATCTTGATATCCTGCCCTTCTCTTAACTATACCTATTAGCCCTCATAGGGCATAACTGAAATGGGTGTGACCAATTTTATATACCTCTGTTACTATTGAATATAACTCAAAAAGCTTATATTCCTCTGGCTGAATTAAAAATATTGTTAACCTTCATTAACTGGGCGCCTCGTACTCTTCTACATCTTGCTTCTTTTGCTTGTTGAAACTTGTACTTACCTTATTAATCTCTCATTGTCCTTCACCATAAATATTGATAGGCGTTCTTGCCTTAAGGCTTCTTATCAGAAAGCTTACACCTTTCAATACACCCATGTTCTGCTAAAAACCTCACATTTACTTATCTTAGGCATCATAAAGAAATTCAATGCCTCTGACTCAGCTTTTTCTCAACTATCTCTCTTTCCAACCTTCTTTCCGGATATAGGTATCATCTTATTACAAATAGAATAGAATTTCAAAATTTGAATTCTTATAAGTGAGTTCTACCACACGATCTAGAGTAAGAAGAAAGAGTGAAAATCCTAAATGCCCTGTAGCTTCCTGCTTATAAGTGTGGTGCACGACACACCTATAAACAAGACTCTACTAGACACGGCTTGCAGACTCCCTAGGACAGAACTGCTATGATACCACTTTGTCACGACCAAAACCGATGGGCCGCGACGGGCACCCGATACCTTACTCGACCGAGTACCTACGTAATGTATCTTTCTTCTTGCATTATCATATACACGTGACATACGGGCATAATAGGCCAACATAATCATTTACAAACTCAAAACATAGGCCGACAAGACCGTACTTTCACGTACATGACATATGTCTACAAGCCTCTAAGAGTAATAAATGTCGTAAAGTTCGGGACAATGTCCTGCCATACCAAACAATACAAATCTAAATCATACTAACCAAACAAGCGACTCCGAAGCAAATTGAGCGCACCAGCATCTTCCACTGAGCTAATAGCCTACTTGGAGAGCTCTCGACCTATCTATCGGGACCTGCGAGCATGAAACATAGCGTCCCTAGGAAAAAGGGACATCCGTACGAATAATGTACCGAGTATGTAAGGCACATGAATTAGTACTTAAGAGACATGGAAGAAATATAGAGTACATGACTCAACCTTTAAGCCTGAACAACTTTGTGAATCATAAATTACTTTTAGCGTCATGCATACGCGTATGAATGTCATGTCGTGCATAGGTACATGTTTCATAACATCATCAGCCTCTGAGGGCATCCCATCATATCACACGGCCAGTGTGGGCAAAATCATCATCGTATACCAGCTGATCAGGTGGTTGTGCGTATATAATGCCATAAACTTTCCCATATCCCATATACATATATATACATACATATATACGTGTATATAACGCCATTTGAATATACATACATATATACATGTATATAACGCCGTTTGAACCATATTTCAGCCACTGTGGGCAACATTATCATCATATATCAGTTGATCAGGTGGTGGTGCATATATAACGCCGTAACCTTTTCCCATATCCCATATATATATATTTACATATATACGCGTATATAATTCCATCTGGTCATGGGTCAATGTGCATATGTAAATGCATGAAATGCATATGAAATATGTCAATAAAATATCTCGGTACGTCATAAGACCATTATGCCTCTGATTAATATCATGAAATCAACTTTACCAACATACGTATTTTCGGGACCCATGAACAGAAGATAATAATAATTCTCACAGGGAGTCAAGAATATAGATACCCCTACTATTTCTATGAATAGAGTAATTTATAGAAATTGTGTATTTGCTTGTTTCTTCAGTATAATTTGGACCATGCCAAAAGAAATAAGGGATAGCCTTAACATACCTGAGCCGATTCTCTTGAAAATCCCTCTAACACACGTCAATTGCATCAACACGGAACAATTCGTATGAAGAGCTCAACGCAATCACATTGCACAAAGAAAATTTGACCAAAACATTTCCATCCCCATAATGCCGTTTCTAATGTGATTTGGATAGAAGATCTTGATTAACTTTTCTATTCCTATTGATGAAGATTCCTATAAATCTCATGTTATTATTAGTAAAGAGTCCAAATTTATTAGCCTAGTTTCCAATCCAAGAATTTGTACTTGTTAGAGATGAAAATATTAGGTGTAGTCTTTCAAGACATGAAGTGTTGTCTTTTAAGTATAAACGTCGCCACCTAATACATATGAATAATGAGTCACTTTATTGTTTTTTGTATTGGCTTTCACGTTATGCACATTTATCATTATCCAAAGGTTATTAATTATTCAATCACTAATAAATAATTTACTTGTTAATTCGCCCATCAACCAATAATTCACATAATTAAGAATTATCTCAAATTACTTATAATATTACTCACTTTAAACACACCTTATACACCTTACTATCATGGTCATGGGGTACCTTATATGCTACTAGTCCATAAATATCGGGTATTAATATCGACCCGTATTTAATCCCAACATGTCAAACTTGGACGAAAATTCATTTTCTTTGACTTTCTTCCCCTCTCAACTTCACTAATTTACTCATTACTTTCATGAAATAGCATAATCCTTATAATCTCCTAATAATCTCTTCCTTGGACTAATGTCAATTACCTTACGACAAGTTCAACGTACAATACTACAAGGTGCAAAATCATCGTAATTTAATACTGCACGACGTAACATCATCGAAATATTGCGGGGTGTAACACTCTTAAACAAACGTTCGTCCTCGAACGAGTCTAGAAACATTCCTGGAGCCTCGAATAAGTGAGGATATCTATCCTGCATCTCCCGCTCGGTCTCCCAAGTGGCATCCTCCACCGGCTGCCCTCTCCACTAAACCTTCATTGAAGCTATATCCTTATACCTCAACTTCCTGACCTGACGACCCAAAATAGCCACTGGCTCTACCTCATATGACATATCACCCTCGAGCTGAACCGTACTGAAGTCCAAAACATGGGAAGGGTCACCAACATACTTCCGGAGCAACGAAACATGGAATACTGGATGAATACTCGATAAACGGGGAGGCACAGCAAGCCTATAGGCCACCTCCCCAACCCTCTGAAGTACCTCAAATGGTCCAATGAACCTGGGACTCAGCTTTCCTCTCTTCCCAAATCTCATAACACCCTTCATGGGTGATACCTTCAGCAACACCCTATCCCCAACCATGCAAGACACATCTCGGACCTTCCGGTCCGCATAACTCTTCTTCCTAGACTGCGTCGTGCGAAGCCGCTCCTGAATCAACTTTTCCTATCTCAAAGCATCCTGAACCAATTCTGTGTCTAATAGCCTAGGCTCACCCGGCTCAAACCAAACAACCGGAGATCGACACCTCCTACCATACAAGGCCTCATACGGAGCCATCTGAATACTCGACTGATAGTTGTTATTATATGCAAACTCCTCTAGTGGCAGAAACTGATCCCATGAACCACCAAAGTCAATCACACAAGCACGCAACATGTCCTCAAAAATCTGAATGGTACGTTCCGACTGCCCGTCGGTTTGAGGATGAAACGTTATGCTCAACTCAACCTGAGTACCCAACTCTCTCTGCACGGCTCTCCAAAACTGGGACATGAACTGAGTGCCTTTGTCGGAAATGATAGAAACTGGAACCCCATGCAAACGGACAATCTCCCTGATATAAATATCAGCTAACCTCTCAGATGAATACGTAGTACCAACAGGAATGAAGTGCACGGACTTAGTCAGCCAATCCACAATAACCCATATAGCATCAAACCTCCTCAAATTCCGTGGGACTCCAACTACGAAGTCCATGGTGATCTGCTCCCACTTCCACTCCGGAATATTAAACCTCTGAAGCAATCCACCCGATCTCTGCTGCTCATACTTGAACTGCTGACTGTTGAGACACCGAGCCACAAACTCCACAACATCCTTCTTCATTCTCCTCCACCAATAATGCTGCCTCAAATCCTGATACATCTTTGAGGCACCCGGATGGATGGAATACCGCGAACTATGAGCCTCTGCTAGAATCAAATATCGAAGTCCATCTATATTGGGCACGCAAACCCGGCCCTGCATTATCATGACCCCATCATCACCAATAACAACATATGGATCATCATACTGGCGTGCTCTAATCTGATCGTAAAGAGAAGACCTGGAGGCTACACAAGCCAACACCCGCGGAGGTTCTGATAGATCCAATCTCACCAAATGACCTGCTAAGGCCTGACCATCAATAGCTAATAGCCGCTCTGCTACTGGAAGGTAAGCTAAACTCCCCAAACTCTCTGCTCTGTGACTCAAGGCATCGGCCACTACATTGGCCTTCCACAGATGATATAAGATAGTGAGGTCATAATCATTGAGGAGCTCTAACAATCTCCTCTGACGCAAATTCAAGTCCTTCTGCCTCAGCAGATACTGCAAACTGCGATGATCAGTGAAAATCTCACACTGCACTCCATACAGATAATGCCGCCAAATCTTCAAGGCATGAACAATGGCAGCTAACTCAAGATTGTGCACTAGATAATTCTTCTCGTGCACTTTCAGTTGTCTGGACGCATACGCAAATCACCCTACCGTCCTGCATCAATACCGCTCCTAAGCCAACTCTGGAAGCATCACAATAAACTATGTAAGAACCCGAACCAGCAGGCAAAACTAGTACTGGAGCTGTAGTCAATGCTGATTTGAGCTTCTGAAATCTCTCCTCACACTCATTAGACCATCTGAATAGAGCACCCTTCTTGGTCAATTTGGTCAAAGGCGAAGCTATCGAAGAGAATCCCTCCACAAAGCGACGGTAATATCCCGCTAAACCAAGGAAACTCCTAATCTCTGTAGTTGAGGACAGTCTGGGCCAACTCTGCACCGCCTCTATATTCTTTGGATCAACCGGAATCCTCTCACTGGACACCACGTTTCCCAAGAAAGCTACCGATCCCAACCAAAATTCACACTTGGAGAATTTCGAACACAACTCTCAATTGCTGAGCATGCTCTTCCTGGCTACGAGAGTAAACCAGGATGTCATCAATGAACACAATGACGAAGGAATCAAGATAAGGCTGAAACATGTTGTTCATGAATTGCATGAACGCAGCTGGGGCATTGGTCAGCCCAAACGACATAACCAAGAACTCATAATGACTATACCTGGTCCTAAAAGCAGTCTTCGAGATATCAGAATCCCAAATCCTCAACCGATGGTACCCGGATCTCAAATCAATCTTGAAAAATACTCTGGCTCCCTGAAGTTGGTCAAACAAATCATCAACACGGGGCAGGGGATACCGGTTCTTCACCGTAACCCTATTCAACTGTCGATAATCAATACACATACGCATGGACTCATCCTTCTTCTTAACGAACAAAACCGGTGCACCCCAAGGTGACACACTAGGCCAAATGAACCCTTTATCCAGGAGCTCTTGAAGGTGCTCCTTCAATTTCTTTAGCTCAGTTGGTGCCATACGATATGGTGGAATAGAAATAGGTTGAGTGCCTGGCACCAGGTCAATACCAAAATCAATATCCATGTTAGGTGGCATGCCTGGCAGGTCTACAGGAAACACATCCGGAAAATCACGGACCACAGGAACTGAATCAATAGAGGGAGTCACACCACCGACATCCCTCACAAAGGCAAAATAAGATAAACACCCCTTTTTAACCAGCGTCGAGCCTTCAGGTAAGAAATCACCCTGCTACGCATATACCCGGAAGAATCTCTCCACTCAACCCTCGGACACCCTGGCATAGCTAAGATCACGGTCTTAGCGTGACAATCAAGAACAACATGGCCCGGAGATAACCAATACATGCCCAATATCACGTCAAAATCGACCATGCTGGGTAACAGTAGGTCCACTCGGGTTTCCAAATCCCCAATAGAAATCATGCATGACCGATACACGCGGTCCACAACAACAGTATCACCCACCGGAGTCGACACATGAACAGAGGTGACCAAAGACTCACGGGGCACATCCAGAAAACCGTAAAAATATGAAGAAACATAGGAATATGTGGAACCAGGGTCAAATAAAGCCAAGGCATCACGACAACAAACTGAAACAGTACCTGCAATCACAACATCTGAGGCCATAGTATCCGGCCTGGCTGGAAATGCATATATACAAGCCTGACCTCCCCCTACTCGACCTCCCCTCTAGGGTAGCCTCTGGCTGACTGACCACCACCCCTGGCTGCCTGGGCGGGTGGTGAAGTGACTGGAGCTGAAGTCGAGGGTTGGACCCTCTGCTGAGAAGATCCACCGGAACGGCGGGGACACTGCCTCCACCTGTGCCTGAACTCTCTGCACTCAAAACAACTATCTGGAGCTAGAGGAAGGGACTGATAGAAACCCCTAGCACCTGCACGGCCACTGGAAGACTCCTGAATAGATGAACCCTGAACTGGAGGTGCTCGAGTAGCACTCTGAGCTGGGAGAGCACCAAATGAAGTGCGGCATGACTGAGAACCACGGGGACCCTGCCCCGAAGATGCACCACTATAAGTTGGGCGGCCTGACTGAGGAGGCTTGAATGGACGGCCCCTACCCTGCTGAAATTGTTCCTTGAAGGGAGCACCACTGGAACTGCCCGAACCACGAGGCCTCTTGGCCTCCCTCTCTTCCCGCTCCTGGCAGAGAATATACTCAATATCTCGAGCTATGTCAACAAACTGCTCGAATGAAGAACCCGATACTCTCTCTCGAGTCATAAACAACCGAAGCTAATAAGAAAGACTATCTACGAACCTCCTCACCCTCTCCCTATCAGCAGGGATAATCTCACAAGCATGCCTAGCCAACTCGAAAAATCTCATCTCGTACTGAGTGACTGATAACTCTCCCTGGCGCAGCTGCTCAAACTGCCTACGCTGCTCCTCTCTGAGGGATTGAGGAACATACTTCTCCAAAAAGATTGTGGAGAACTGCTGCCAGGTAAGAGGTTCCGAACCAACCAGTCTACGCCTCTCGAAATACTCCCACAAAGTAAAGGCAGCACCCGCAAACTGAAAGGTGACAAACGAGACCCACTGGTCTCCAGAATACCCGCAGTGCGAAGTATCCTCTGGCACCTATCTAGAAATCCTTGGGCATCCTCTCCCTCTACACCGCTGAAATTCGGAGGATGAAGTCTGCTAAACCTCTCCAACCTGCGTTGCTCGTCCTCAGGCATAGAAGGGACCACAAAATCCTGAATCGGAGCAGCTGGCTGAGCTGGGGCTGCTCCTGGTGCCTGAATACCTTGTGCAGCCTGCTCAAGTGCCTGGGCAGCTGTAGTTTGATTGCCTCCCCCGGACTGAGCTGTGGTGGAAGAAGAAGACATGGCAACGGTCTGAGCCAAATCGATGCATACTGACAATATCTCAGACAGGGCCTCTTGAAGACCCGGAATAACCATAGGCACGGCTGGTGCCTAAGCCTGTCCCACTAGGACACCATCGGCAGGAACCTGATCATGATCAATAGGGTGATCCTAAGGTACTGCCTCAGCTGATGCACGGGCTGGCCCCCTACCTCTACCACGGCCTCGACCGCGGCCTCGACTTCTCGCTGGTCTAGCCGGTGACTGGTCACTCTGATCGGTATGGCATGTCCTAACAATTTGTGAGAGAATGAACAACGTAAGTTCAGATTTCAAGAATCAATAGACCAGCACGTAATAGTTCAAGAAAGATAGAATGTTTCCTAAAAGTTCGGAAACCTCTCGAAGATAAGTACAGACGTCTCCGTACTAATCCACAAGACTCTACTAAACCTGCTCATGGCTGTCGAGTCATGTGTAACCTAGGGCTCTGATACCAAACTGTCACGACCCCAAATCCTAACCGGCCGTGATGGCGCCTATCGTGGAACTAGGCTAGCCGACTACCGCGTGTTCACATTTGTTTTTGAAAATCCTATTTATGTTTCAAGCAATTCATGACAATATACAGAAAGTTCTTAATATAACAGGCACATTATATATACAATACTGCCATCCCCAAAACCCGGAGCCAACATGTCATGTGCATCTACTGAAATAAGTCAAAATAAAGTATTATGATACAAAACTCTGAATCAAAGCTAAATACAACAGGAAAGGAAAGCAGAGATGTTGCAAACGCTGAACAGCTACCTCTATATCCCCACGATCCGGCTCCGCTGCGATATATATATATAAGCTAGCGCTCGATATCTGATCCTGAATCTGCACACAGAGGTGCAGGGAGTAATATGAGTACGCCAACTCAGCAGTAATGGAAATAAATCAAGTCTAAGTAGCAAGGAATCACATAAAAATCAATGTCATCAACTCACAATATACACAGTCTTACTTTCCAATAGTATACATAGACATACGAAATCGTCATACCTTAGAAATGAACTTCACAAAAGTCCTTAAAACAATGCACATTTTTAACAACTTTAAGACAAGGATTTGGTATGCAAATGAATGTAGTAAAATCATAAGAAGCCCCTCGGGCAAAAACATGTTTCATAATCAGCCCCTCGGGCATGCCTCACAATCCCTCAGCACCTCACAATCACTCAGCACCTCATAGCCACTCATGCCTCCCAATCACTCAATCACTCGCACTCGGTGCGCTCACTACGGGTGTCTACAGAATCCGGAGGGGCTCCTTCATCCCAAGCGCTAATATCACTCAGCACCTCACGATCACTCCTGGCCCTCGGCCACACTTGGTGGAACCACTCGTAAAGCCCCTTGGGCGAAGTAATAGAACGGGGTACTCGACCCGAAAGCATCATTTTTATGCTCATGTAGTGTAAATCAGGCTGAGTTTCAAATAAAACAGTATGCACAATGATGCTGAGTAAAATCATCAACAGGTAGTGAGGAAAATAGCAGTAAAACGCCCTCAAAGGGGTCTAAACAGATCGGCACGAGGCCCCAAACACGCTTACAACCCAAATATTTCACAAATATTTAGAACATAATTTAACATAAGATTTTGAGTAAATATGCAACTCATTAGTTGTCGCGGAGAGGACCTAGTCCAATCCAAAAATCAGTATGCGCCACATATTCGTCATCCGACATGTGCGCCATTCCAAATTCAGGGAGAAAATAATGCAGTCCGGGGTTTCATACCCTAAGGACAAGATTTAAGACCATTAGTTACCTCTATCGGGCCGCGAAACTAGTCCGCTATGCATTTTCCCCTCAAATTGGCTCATGATTGCTCCGAGTCTAGCTAAAACCAGTTCAACATCATTAATATATACTCAAGGAACACAACCCAATCGAAAATTATCAATTTAATCAAAAATCTAGAAATTTGGTCAAACCCGAGCCTCGGGCCCACATCTCCAAATTCAATAATTTTGACATCATTAGAAACCTCATCCTCCCACGATTCTATACATACAAAGAACACCAAAATCAGACCACAACTGCCATTCCAAAACCTCAAAAGAAATCCCAAATTCTTTCCTCCCATTTTTCCAACTTTCTCCTACCCAAATCCTTAAATTTTCAAGCCTAATCTTAACAAAATAGCATAGGAACGGGATTAACAACCAAAGAACATACCTTTGCTGAAGAACTTTAAATGTCTCTCTCAAAACCACCTTCAATGGACTCCTCCCGCATGCAAATTGATGAAAACTAATAAATTCGGCGGAGGGGTCCTTTTTATACTGTTCTCAAAGTCATTTCCGCACATGTGGACAATTGGTCGCACCTGCGGTCCCAGGGTGCGCACCTGCGAAACTCACTTAACTGGTCCATTCTCGCGCCTACGACAAACATTCCGCACCTGCGACATCGCAGGTGCGACAAAAATCCTCGCACCTGCGGACCTCTCCTATAATGGAAAAAATCGCACATGCGGCCTCGCCTTCTGCTCCTGCGTAATCGCACGTGCGACTCCCCTTCCGCAGGTGCGAAAACACCAGCAAACCAGCACTATACATTTTCCAAAAATCACTCCAACTCCCCGTCAACCATCCGAAACACACCCGAGGCCCTGGGGACCTCAACCAAACATACCAACATATCCCATAACATCATTAAACTTAGTCGAGCCCTCAAAACACCAAAAACAACATGAAAACACAAAATTTACGTCAAATTCAAGCTTAACAATTTTGTAAGTTCTAAATTCGCCAACTACGCCGAAACCAACCAAAACACCTCCGATTAACATGAAATTATGCAGACATATCCAAAATGACATTACAAAACTGTTTCAACTTCTGGAATTCCATTCCGACCTCGATAGCCTATTTTCCACTGCCGACCGGAAATCGCCAAAAACTAACTTCTGCCAATTCAAGCCTAATTCTTCACCGGACATCACAAAAATATTCCGAACACACTCCTAAGTCCCAAATCACCTAACAAAGTTATCCGAGCCATAAAATCTGCATTCCGAGGTCGTTTATCAATAAGTCAACTCTCAGTTGACTTTCTCAACTATTAGGCTACTTTAAAAGGCTAAATGCCTAAACTCTCACCATAACTACTCCGGACCCAAACCAACTGATCCAACACATCAAAAATAAGATAGCGATACTTAACAAATGCAGAAATAGGGGAAATGAGGTAAATCTTACGGAACGACCGGTCGGGTCGTTACATATAGCAACTAAAACCATCATATATACACTTCCTTATCATCTGCAAGATATACAAGTCACAAACAAACAAGAAATTTCTAAGCTCCTAACCTCAGAGACGGACTCTAACTTACCAAATTTAAGCTCGGTCACCTACTTTGTCAAATAGAGCTAATAGCATCACCTATCTATCATGAAACAAGTGCCCTCACAAGATTAAATAGTCAATACACTCAAATCAAAGAATGAATATAATTTAGGACTTAGTATCAAAGAACAACTCTCGCACTCACAAAGAATTCACATGTAAGCACAAAGAACCATAGGCTTTCCATTATGTACAACTCTACTAATTGAGTCGGTTCGAATAGAATCTAATTGGACTTTAACGGGTTGTAATGTTGGATAGGGGATGGATAGTAAGATTATATAATAGTGACTTACATTTCCCTAAGCACTTTGCAGTTTTAGACTTCATCACCGATTATTTTCATCTCTTAATTTTTTTTTTTTTCAGCCCTCTCTTTATCAATTGTTTCACAATTATTTCACTCATATCAAGAATGTTTCATTTTTTCAAAGCAATTTTTTTACCTAGTTAATTATTAAATTGTGAGATAACATGTGGCAGCAAGGAAGCTCACAAAGCCAATGAGTAAGTAGTCATATGAAGATTAGTGTCTATCAAACGTGTAAACACGCAAGTTGTATATAAAATTTGGCTCTCTTTTAAAGCTTGGTTCATTTGGAGTTTTGGACAGAGAATAACAAAATTAACTTATAAGTCTTTCTTCATAAAAAATATTCAAGAACCAAATGCTAAGCTTCAACTGCGAAAGATTCCAACGAAATTCTTGCAAACAATTCCAACGAGAATTGTTAGAACTGTAGCAACGTAAAAGTTTTGCGATTTTAAAGGAGTATGGTGCAATCTTTTCCAAGAATATTATACGGATTTTTCCCTACTCCAGGTATGTTAAGGCTATCCCTTCTTTCTTTTGGCATGGTCCCAACTATACGGAAGAAACGAGCAAACTCATGGTTTCCATAAATTACTCTATTCATAGAAATACTAGGGGTGTCTATATTCTTGATTCCCCGTGTGTATTATTATTATCTTCTATTCATGGGTCTCAAAAATACGTATGTTGGTAAAGTTTATTTCATGATATTAGTCAGAGGCATAATGGCCTTATGACGTACCGAGAAATTTTATTGACGTATTTGATATGCATTTCATGCATTTACATATGCACATTGACCCATGACCAGATGGCATTATATACGCATATATATGTAAATATATGTATATGGGATATGGAAAAAAGGTTACGGCGTTATATACGCATCACCACCT
Source organism: Nicotiana paniculata (assembly GCA_005239505.1). Classification (NCBI taxonomy): domain Eukaryota; kingdom Viridiplantae; phylum Streptophyta; class Magnoliopsida; order Solanales; family Solanaceae; genus Nicotiana; species Nicotiana paniculata. The sequence continues at coordinate 84,911 of ML313825.1, forward strand.
GATCAGCTGGTATATGATGATAATGTTGCCGACAATGGCTGAAATATGGTTCAAACGACATTATATACGCGTATATTTGTATGTATATTCAAACGGCGTTATATACGCGTATATATTTATATATGTATATATATGTATATGGTATATGGTAAAGGTTATGGCGTTATATATGCACCACCACCTGATCAGCTGGTATACGGTGATGATTTTGTCCATAGTGGCTGATACGATATGATGGTGGGATGCCCTCGAGGCTGATGATGTTATGAAACATATACCTATGCACGACATGACATTCATATGCATATGCATGACGCTAAAAGTAATTTATGATTTACAAAGCTATTCAGGCTTATAGGATGAGTCATGTGCTCTATATTTCTCCCATGTCTCTTATGTACTTATTTATGTGCCTTACATACTCGGTACATTATTCGTACTGACATCCCTTTTGCCTAGGGACGCAGCGTTTCATGCCCGCAGGTCCCGATAGACAGGTCGAGAGCCCTCCAAGTAGGCTATCAGCTCAGCGGATGATTTTGGTGCGCTCCATTTGCTTCGGAGTCGCTTGTTTGGTTAGTATGATTTAGACAGGTATTGTTTGGTATGGCGGGACTCTATCCCGACCTTTATGACATTTATGTACTCTTAGAGGCTTGTAGACATATGTCGTATACGAGGAAGATTGTACGGCCTTGTCTGCCTATGTTTTGAGTTTATAAATGATTATGTCAGCCCATCGGTTTGGGTCGTGATAAGAATAGTAAAGTAAGTATAATAAAGCTAAAGAATGATTCTGAAGAGCAGTAAACAAGAAAAGTGAGATAGTATATTCTTTGCCAATGATGAGATGTTATTACAAATGATTAGGTCCCCTTTATACAGGAGAGGAAATCCTAATTAAAGTACACTTCTATTTGTAGTAAAGAATCTTATTGGTACAGTTGTATAACAACCTAGTACGGATTTGTACTAATTCGTACAAATGTATCCCGAAATTTGCTATATGATCTTTGGGGACGTGGCGAGAATCTTGTCCTTTCCATAAAAAACTCATAACGTCATTATTCGGAATCGGTCGTACCTGGCTTCAATGCCCAACGAGCACCCCGGCCTTCGAACCTCATATTCCACCTTCGAACCCGAGATCAACATCTTCTGAACTTCTGCCCTCGAGGCAATATCTCAAGCCTAAGAAATCGGGCTTCCTGATTTCGACCGTATACAAACAGCTCTAACTATATCCGCTGCCTCCAAATTAGATCCTTTTGCTTAAACAAGTGTTGTAGACTCCGCTAATCTGTAAATATCTCACACGACACACCGTAGAGATAATACTTCCAAATCTTCATTGCATGAAGAACATCTGCCAACTCTAAATTATGAACGAGTAGTTCTTCTCATAGGGATTAAACTGGTGCGAGGCATAAACAATCACCTTACCCATCTACTTCAAGACACACCCAATACCGATTCGAGAAGCATGACAATAAATCGTATATGAACCGACAATGAAGGCAAAACTAGAACTAGAGTTGTCGTCAAGGAAGTCTTGAGCTTCTGAAAGCTCTTCTCACACTCATCAGACCACCTGGATGGGGCATCCTTTTGGGTCAATGTAGTAAAAGGTGTTATAATGGATGAGAAACCCTCCATAAAATGACAATAACATCCGATTAAGCTAAGAAAACTCTTAATCTCAATAGCTGAAGACAGTCTGGGACAACTCTGAACTGCCTCAATCTTCTTTGAATCTACCTTGATTCCTTCACTGGGCACCACTCACCCCAAGAACGCCATAGAATCCATCCAAAACTCACACTTGAAGAATTTAGCATATAGCTTCTTCTCACTCAACGTCTGGAGTACAATCCTCAGATGCTACTCATGATCCGCCTAGCTACGTGAGTACACCAGTATATCATCAATGAATGCTATGACAAAAGAATCAAAATATGGCTGAAATGCACTATTCATCAAATGCATAAAGGTTGCTGGGGTGTTGGTCAACCCAAAAGAGTGAATTAGTATGGTGTTTTAAGATGTGTGGATGTTTGGTTTGGAGCCCTGAGGGATCAGATGAATTTCGGACGCGTCGCAGGGTGATTTGAACAGAAACAAGAATATCTGGTGTGCTGGTGCTCTGATGTCGCAATTGCGAGCACCAGCCTCGCTTTTGCGCCAATAGAAGGGGGTATTATGTGTCGCAAATGCAACACCTTGTTCGCTTTTGCAAAGTTTAGGCCTGAGTTGGGTATTGATGGTTGGCTATAATTATATATTTTTAGTGCATTACTTATCTTACATTTTGGTAGTTTAACGCTAAATTGTACGATAATCGATTTTTAGTTGAGCTTTTTTTTATGTGTAGGTATTTTGGAGATGAAATTGGAATCAAAGTAAAGATTTTATGTATATTTTATACACTACAAGAATGTCTCGTGATTATTTAATGATTGAAAATATTATAATATCACGATTGGGTGATGATTGAAGACATAATAAAGGGGTAATGATTAAAATAAGAAATATAACAAAAATTGGAAAGAAAGATAAAAAGAATGAGCATAATGACAAATTTAGGAAATTCTAAAGTTTGGAAGCAAAGGACAAAGGGTCAGGCGACGCGAGAGAAATTCCTCGCGTTAAGACTCGCGACGTGATGTCTAGCGCGGGCTGTTCCGCGTGGCGATGCGTGGGCTTGATTTCAAAGCTATTTTGTCTCCTTTTTTGTTTTGGACTTTGTTATTTCGCTTAGACTTTTTCTTCTACACCTATACATAGTCATTAAATACGAGTTTTACATAACTTTTGATGGAGGGAGAACAAAACCCATGCTTGGAGGAGGCTTTCAACTAGCTTTCTTCTCTTCTCTTCCTTTAATCTCATAGTTTATTAGTTCTAGATCTTTGGGTGCTACATGAATATTTTATTATGAAGCTTGAATTGTTCTTATTATTTTATCGTATTGGTTTATTTATTCAATTTTGTACTTAATTTTTTTATTTCTTTATCACCAATTACATATTATCTACCAATCTAGGATAGAATTTGGGAGGGGGAATTCTAGATTGCATATACGATTGAATGGAGCGAGATCTTGAATCTACGTATCGGGGACGATTTGCGGTTAGGATAGGGATATACCTAATCGCCTTGCTTGGTTACTATACATAAATTATTAATGTGTTCTTGTTAATCCTAATTCCATAGGAATATATGCATTATGTTAGTTTGAATAGTCGAGTACTACTTCCGGAGAATACTACTAGTAATATTAACCATGTCAATCGATAAATCAGATAAATTAATTAGACAATTTAAGTAAAAAACTCAGTGGGATTGTTAGCTAACCCATAGCTCTGGAATATTTTGTCCCATTAAATTTGTGTTTAATATTACAGACTTGTTTTACTTAGAAATTAATTATTTTACTAGATTAGATTTTTACCTTTTGTCTATTCGTTTTTTTTCATTTTAGCTTAGCTTAATATTTTATTATCTTTGTTGACATGACATCATGGAATGAGAATTGGTTGATATTGGTTATTCTTATTTTGGTGATCCTTGTCCATATTATGAAGGACCACACTTGTGGCAAATTTGTGAGAATAATTCTGGGAGCGAGTTGGGTTAACCATCTGAATCTTTTGCGTGGAATATTTATAATGTGTGTGGTGGTAAAGGTTGTCATTGTGATGGTTGTCTTAATTAATATTATCCTTCTCCGAGATCTTGTTATGATTTTTCTAATAATTTTGTGAGTTTGATAGGAGCATTGAAGTGGAGGATGTGGAACACGATGCCCGTATTATTGACATGATGAATCAAGTAATTGAGCAAAATGATGAAATTCAAAAAAGGACTGCCTAAGAAATCAAAGTACTGCATGCTAGAATAGAAGAATTTATGGCCAATTTTTAACCTAACTCGACGAAGAGAGTGAGTTCCTACAAGAGGTAAAAGTTGAAGGAGCAAATATAGTAAGTCAATCTTGGCTAGAGAAATAAGCTCAACTAATAACATTTTCAAAGCAGGAGAAACCGCAAAAGAAAAAGTAAAGAAAATAAAAGTAAAACCTCCCAAAAAGGAAAAAGAACATCCGACAAGTACAAAAAAAGGTTAAAGCAAAAAAATAACATCAAGGCAAAGGTTATCAAGCGCGGAAGCATGGTTTGAACAGTGAAAACACGGATGCAATGCATTGCTCAAGGAGGGATTAGTCACTTTCTTCCCAAATGAATATCCTACCTATCCCCAAGCCTACATTACAATCCAATAACAAATTCCTACATGATCATATTCCAAGCATTATCACATTAGTGGATACTCTCATAATGGCCAAGCATATGGTATCTTAATCGCATGCATTGAACGTCATTCTGAGTGTGAGCTTGCTTCTCAAAATGTCCTAAAATAATAATAAAAATACTCAAAATATGTGTGCTTATTTGGACTTCCTTTATAGTGAGGGCACTTGTAACATGAGATATGCAAAATTCAAAATATTTTATTGAAGTAAGACGAACAAATCTTGTCAAACTTAGGTATACGTGAGGTACCATTCGAAGTTGTAGGATTACCCATAAGCTGACCTCGGTTGCTAGAAATATATGCTGAAAATTCTTATGCACATAACTAATTATTCTTACTAACCGAAGTCAAGAAATGACTGATCAATAATTCACAATCTATCTTTACTCTTCAAATTTTCAAACATTCAAACATTCTCCATCAAAAGCTACAGAAGCAATAAAAATGCATAATACAATGACAAAAACGAGTCATGTAGAATCCTCAGCTCCGATAAAATCGGAACGACAACTACCAGCCCGTCTAACATTCAAAGTCAGCTCCGATAATATCGAAATGGTAGCTAGCAAACTGTGTAACATTTGAAGTCAGCTCTGATAACCTCGAAATGGTAATCGCCAGCCTATCTAACATTCAAAGTAAGCTCCGATAACATCGGAACGACAACTACCAGCCCATCTAACATTCACAGTCAGCCCCAATAACATCATAATGGTAACTGCAACTCATCTAACATTCAAAGTTAGCTCCGATAACATTCAAAAGAAAAGTGATCCGACACTTCAAAATGATACGCATCCCAAATTACTTTAAAAATCAAAGTGTGCCAGTCACTTCGGAGCGGTACACATCCCGTATTTCCTTCAAATAAAAATTCCTTGATCACTTCGGACTTGTAGCCATCCCAGATTTCCTTCGAATAAAAGTGCTCTAATTACTTCGGACCGATATCGAGCTCAGATATCCTTCAAAATCAGAGTTCGCATTAGGTTCGCGGCACACCAACCTGCGCCCCCATTTCATTCAAAAAAATCACATCATTCTTGCATCAAATTCACAAGCATTATTCAAGCCACTATAATCCATTTTTAAAACTTTCTCATTCCCCGTTGTGTCATGTCAAGACAAAATTGAATATGACGTTAATTCTTTGCCCGAGAACTTTGACATCATCTTCGATAAAAAAAGGATATTTGTTAACATGCAATTTTGACCCTCCGCATTTAAAAAATAACTTCTGCATGCTTCATGTCAATTAATACTAAAATGTAATCTTTTGCATATTTTTAGGCTATAATAAAATTATTGATAATTATCCATATTTTCGCAAAATATAGGAATTTTTATCATCTTATTGCAATTAGTTAAATACTACAATGTTTGTGCATTTTTTGTTGATATGCGTCCTACTTTTCAAATACTAGAATTTTCTATCAATTTGCTATCCTTCCAAAAATAAAAAATAATTAATACAATATCATGTAGTAGTTGGAAATTTTAATAAATATTACAAGCCGTATTTTTAAATTAAATAATAATCTTTTATCAAGATTTGACTTTTGTTAAACCTCATATTTAACCATTGTTGCCTCATATTCTAGTACTTTTAATCTTCGTTTGAGTATTAGTTATATTATTTAATGCTTAATATTATATTTTAACTGTATAGAAATAAAGCGGTGTGAAGATCAAGAGATTTGGAGTAAAATTGAATAAAATACGAAAGAAAAAGAAAAATAATTAAAAGAATATTAAAAGGGGGGACACCCTTTGGGGTTTTCCCCCCAAGTGGAGACAACAAAATAGTATTTGATAATTCAAAAGAAAGAGCAAAGGAATTGAAGGCAATAAAACATTATGTATTCAGCGCCAGAGCCAGAGTGAGGCGCTATCCTGGACACCAGAGGAGGGAATTTTTCTATTTCACCCGGAACAAGGGGTGCTAAACTTAATTTGGAAGGGATCTAACATACTTTGAAGGTGGAGGACACACACCACTCTTGGAGGAGGCTTCTAACTAGTTTTTCTTCTCTTCTCTTTCTTTAATATCATAGTGCATTAGTTCTAGAGTTTTTGGTGCTACATGAACGTTGTAGTTTGAATCTTGAATTGTTCTTATTAATTTATCATATTGGTTTATTTATTTAATCTTACGTGTCAAACTTGGACGAAAATTCATTTCTTTGACTTTCTTCCCATCTCACCTTCACGAATTTACTCATCACTTATTTTGAAATAACATAATGCTTATAATCTCAAAATAATCTCATTCTCCCAAACTTACGTCAATTAACTTAAAACGAAACATCAACGTAAAAAATGCGGGACATAACATCTCATTTTCGATTTTATATTAATTAAATTATGGCATACTTCCACGTACGAAAACATGGGGTATAACAATTCTTTCTTTATTGCTCCTAACTCACCTCGAGTTCATCGAGCTCGAGGTCTCTATTGCTCTAGCAACGCCGGTTTGGTTCATCAATTCTTCTCATTCATACTCTACATTTAATTGTTACTCGTATTTTTGAGCTAAACAGTTTGGCACCTACCGTGGGGATAAATATAATAGTGATTATTTCAGTGCTAGTTTTCTGATAACACACGTTATTCTTCACGCTTTTTCTTGTCAAAGAATCTTTGATTTTAGGCTAAAACATGTCGAACTCAGCAAATTCACCAGTGCATGGAAACGACGTCCTCGGATTCCACGGGAAAAATGAAAATGCAATAGCTTCGGGGGCCGGTGTGCCACCGCTCAACCCTGAAGTATCACCAGTTCCTAACCTAGCCGATGTTATTTCACACATTGCTATAAACGCCGACTTGGGAACGGACATCGGAGGAAGCGTGCGTGGAGAAGTTCAACCCGATGTTCAAGGAACATAGGGTTGAGGAGATAGGTAAGTCAGTCTCCAAGTGATTTTCGAAATGTTGCAAGCACAACAGATTGCCATCGCTCAGTTGCAAAGCCAGCAAAAGACCCCTAGTGTGGTGGGACAATAAACTACTCATCGTGTCGAACCAGTCCCGGAAAGGTTGAGCAACAATGGATTAGGATCGGACCCCACAAACATGATGAGAATGTTCGAAGGACTCACAAAGAGAATCGAGTCGGGAGAGAAAAGGATCAAGGACAACGATAAAAAAGTGGAAACATATAACTCGAGGGTCGACCAAATACCGGGAGCACTTCCGGTTTTAAAAGGACTGGACTCTACAAATTTTGTGCAAAAACCTTTCCCCTCGAGTGCAGCCCGAAGCATATTCCAAAAACGTTTCGCATGCCGGATATACCCAAATACAACAGGACTACCGATCCCAACGAACACATCACCACATATACTTGTGGTATAAAGAGAAATGATTTGGAGGACGACGAGATCGAGTCTTTTCTACAAAAGAAGTTTGGGGAAACTTTGTCCAAAGGTGCCATGATTTGGTACCATAAACTACCCCGGAACTCTATTGATTCTTTTTCCATGTTGGCAGATTCATTTGTAAAGGCACGTGCTGGTGTTATAAAGGTTGCAACAAGGAATTAAGATGTATTTAAAATCAAACAAAGGGACAATGAGATGTTGAGGGAGTTTCTATCTCGGTTCCAAATGAAACGAATGGAGTTGCCACCAGTATCTAAACACTGGGCTGTACAAGCTTTCACCTAGGGGCTAAATGAGCGGAGCTCGACAACATCGAGGCATTTGAAACAAAACTTGATTGAGTACCCTACCGTAACTTGGCGGATGTGCATAACAGATACGGGTCAAATATTTGAGTTGAAGATGACCAGTTGGAAGCCCCCTCAGTCTCGGTTTATCCAAACAGGTTAGCAACAAAACATTTTGAGAGAAGTAGACAGGGAACCGAGGTTAAGTAAGGAGAGGTATCAGTCGTACATCGAAGACAGAAGAAATAGCTCGAGGCGTAACATATATCGGAATGATTGAAGAACAGATCAAGGTAAGAATTTTAGGGGACTCATGAGTAAGACCGGGTTCGACATGAACTCAAGACCGTCAGAGGCACCCCGATTATCAGAATATAACTTTATCGTCGATGCCTCGGGTATCATCTCGACCATTGGGAAAATCAGAGATACCAGATGGCCTAAACACATACAAACTGATCCTTCTCAGAGGAATCCCAACTTGATGTGTAAGTATCACGGTACACATGGGCAAAACACCGAGGATTGTAGGCAACTAAGAGAGGAGGTAGCTCGATTGTTCAATGAGGGGCATCTTTGATAATTCCTCAGGGACCCATATTCAAACGCAACAGGATGAATGAACTAGAGGAGCCCCAACATGTCATTCACTTGATCATTGGCAGAGTCGACGTCCCACAGGGACCCATATTCAAACGCACCAAAGTATCAATCACAAGAGAGAAGAAGATTCGGGACAACATGCCTAAGAACACCCTCACATTCAATGAGGAAGACATCGAAGGCTTATCTCAGCCGCACAATGATGCACTGGTTCTATTCTTTTAAATAAAGTTCAAGTTAAACGTGTTCTTGTGGATCCAGGTAGCTTGGAAAATATAATCAGGTCGAGGGTCGTGGAGCAGCTCGGGCTGCTTGACCAAATCATACCGGCATGTCGAGTCTTGAATGTCTTAAACATGGCAAGTGAAACAACAAAGGGGGAAATCATCCTCCCAGCTAACGTGCCCGGAACCATACAAGACACAAAATTTCATGTCATCGAAGGTAACATGAGGTTTAATGCTTTGCTGGGAAGGCCGTGGATTCACAGCAAGAGGGAAGTGCCATCAACCCTTCATCAAATAATGAAGTTCCCAACAAAAGATGGCGTAAAAATGGTGTATGGGGAGCAACACACAGCTAAGGAGACGTTTGTTGTCCACGACTTGGTGCCAGTATCAAGGCCCTCTACATCTGAAAAGTTGAGCGTCAAGGAAAGACATCTAACGAAATAGCAATCACAATATATATCCCCGGTTGAGCCCGAGGAGCAGGTGGTCGAGGACAAAGAGGAATATTTCCTTACCCCTCGAGCTTTCGTCGCCCCCAAGGAGTCAGATGTGATGAAGTGCATGATCGAGGAACTTGAGCAGGTGATATTGATCAAGTATCTGCCGGAACGAAAGGTATACCTGGGGACGGTATTAACCTTTGAACTCAGGAAAAAACTCATTGAATTCCTTATCAATAACATTGATTGCTCTGCTTGGTACCACTTAGATATGACAGGGATCCCGCCGGAGATAACCACTCATCGACTAAGTGTCGATACCATATTTAAACCGGTGAAAAAAAAGAGGAGGCCTCAGTCCGAGGTAAATCACGCATTCATCAAAGACGAGGTAACCAAACTTCTTAAGATAGGTTCCATTAGGGAGGTAAAATATCCCGAGTGGCTAGCTAATGTACTAGCAGTCCCTAAAAAGGGAAAAAAACTTAGAATGTCTATAGACTACAATGATTTGAATAAGGCATTCCCTAAAGACTCTTTCCCATTGCCCAACATCGATCGTTTTATCGATGCTACAACCGGCCACGAGATCCTTACTTTTCTCTATGCCTACTCTGGGTACAATCAAATTCAAATGAACCCGGAGGACCAAGAAAAGACTTCGTTTATCACGAAGTACAGTACATATTGCTATAACGTAATGCCCTTTAGGCTAAAAAATGCAGGGGCTACGTACCAACGCCTAGTTAGTAAAATTGTCGAACATCAGATAGGCAAAACTATGGAAGTTTATATTGATGACATGCTAGTTAAGTCCATACGCAGACAACCATTTGACTCATTTAAAGGCAACGTTCGACATCTTAAGAAATTACAACATGAAACTTAACCCCGAGAAATGCGCTTTTAGAGTTGGTTCGGGCAAGTTCTTAGGTTTCATGATGTCGAACAGGGGGATCGAGATCAACCCCGACAAAATCAAAGTCATCGAGTAAATCACCGTTGTAGATAATGTGAAAGTCGTACAACAGCTAACCGGATAGATAGTTGCCCTAGGTCGATTTATCTCGAGATCATTGGATCGGAGTCATCATTTATTTTCCCTACGCAAGAACAATTACTTTGCATGGACTCCGGAGTGTTAATGAGCCTTAGAAAATTAAAACGGTATCTCTCAATTAAAACGGAAGAACAAGGTATGCAATCTCCTATTTATTATGTAAGCCGGACCCTAAGAGATGCTGAAATCAGGTACCCGCATTTAGTAAAGTTAGCACTTGCACTAATAAGTGCATCTAGGAAATTAAGACCATATTTTCAATTCCACCCTATATATGTATTGACTACATACCCACTTAGAAATATAGTGCATAAGCCCGAATTATCGGGCCGATTGGCCAAGTGGGCCATCGAACTTGGAGGGTATAATATCAAATATCAACTCTGAACGGCTATCAAGTCCCAAATTTTGTCACACTTTGTGGCTGAATTTATGCCTGCCCTCGTACCCGAAGCAGTAAAGGAACTCTTGCTAAAAACGGTTACATCTTCGGGGGTATGGACCCTCTTCACGGACGGTGCCTTTAATGTGAAAGGGTTTGGTCTCGATATTGTTTTAAAACCACCTACGGTCAATATCAAAAGACAATCTATCAAAACTTCTAAATTAACTAACAATGAGGCTGAGTATGAGGCCATGATTGCAGGTCTCGAACTAGCCAACGGCCTAGGAGCAAAGATCATTGAGGCCAAATGTGACTCCCTTTCGGTAGTAAACCAAGTAAACGGAAGCTTCTAGGTTCGAGAAGATAGGATAAAAAGGTACTTAGACAAAATTCAAGTGACATTGCATCGCTTCAAGGAATCGACACGGGGCCATGTACCTCGAGAAAAAAATAGCGAGGCCGATGCACTTGCAAATTTGGGGTCATCAGCCGAAGACGATGATATTGTCCCGGAACTATCATCCAATTATCGAGGTCGGTGATCAAAGAAGGCCATGCAGAAATTAATTCAACAAGTTTGACATGGGGTTGAAGGAATAAGTACGTCGAATACTTGAAGCACGGGAATCTCCCCTAGGACCCAAAAGAATCGAGAGCTTTGCAAGCCAAAGCAGCTCGGTTCTCACTTGATGAAAATGGAACATTATATCGAAGAACCTTCGATGGAACACTGGAAGTATGCTTGGGACCGGGGGACATTGATTATGTACTACGAGAAATCTATGAAGGCACCTGTGGGAACCACTCTGGTGCCGACTCTTTGATTCGCAAGGTTATTAGAGCAGGGTATTACTGAGATAGCATGGAAAAGATACTAAGGAGTCCGTTCGAAGGTGTGATAATGTCAAAGGTTTGCACCGATGATCCATCATCCCAGTGAACAACTCCATTCGGTATCAAAGTGACAAAATTCTTTGAGGACCATAAAATCAAAAGGATTCTATCGACGCCCTATCACCCAAGCGCAAATGGCCAGTCCGAGTCCACAAACAAAACTATCCTTCAAAACCTGAAGAAGAGGTTGAATGATGCTAAAGGTAAATGGAGAGAAGTATTTACCGATGTTCTATGGGCATATCGAACAACATCGAAGTCGAGCATTGAGGAAACCTCATTTTCTTTGGTGTATGGGTCCGAAGCATTGATTCTGGTCGAGGTCGGGGAACCCAGAGTCAGTTTTCATCATACTAGCGAGGCTTCAAACCACGAGTCTATGAACATTTGTCTCGAGCTACTAGATGAAAAATGTGAAGCTGCACTAGTTTGAATGGCCGCGCAAAAGAAAAGGATCAAGAAGTATTACAATAGAAGGGCGAACCTTCGACATTTCGGAGTCGGGGACTTAGTTCTAAGGAAAGTCACCCTCAATACTTGAGATCCAAATGAAGGAAAACTAGGACCCAATTGGGAAGGACTGTACCGAGTCCTCGGAGTCTTATGGAAAGGATCCTACAAACTTCGCACAATCAAAGGAGAGCAACTACCAAATAATTGGAACATATCACTACTCAAACGATATTATTGCTAAGGTTTGCCATTCTCCCCTTTTTCATTTATAGTCTAGGCTAACTCCTTGTAGGTGTTCGATTGGAGACATCGAAGAACCCTTCAACTCGAAGACCTTAGGTTTTAAAGCATGCGTTGCACTCTTTTTCCCTTAGATCGGGCTTTATCCCAAATGGGTTTTTTCGGCAAGATTTTTAATGAAGCAACATTTATATGCTACCTAAGTGGAATTCAACAAGTATTCAAGGCTTCTTTTCAATCAACCTCGAATACTATAGGGCGTCACCCTCGGAGTTTGTACTTTCAATGAAAACAACTCATGCCAAAGAGGGCCTTAATAGGAAAACTTTGTAATAGGCCAAACGGTCAAGTGAACCGTGTCCATGTAGATAAATCGAGCCCCGGACTGCAAAAACATGTACGCATGTATCAATTATTCAAAGAAGCGGTTATGCTATATCAAAACACTTTGTGTTTCAAAGAAATCTACTATTATACGAGCTTCACACTTATAATTCTACAAGAAACGGCTCAAGGGCCATAACACAAATGCACCCCGAATACTCGGGGACTGTCATCGACATTCAACAGATTGAGTCATCAAAAACTCAAACTCATAAGACCTCAAAGAGGAATATTCGAACTGATAAGACCTCAAAGAGGCATCCCCTCGATACAAAGGCCAAGGCCACCATACTCGGGGACTAAAGGCTACGGCCATATGAAAGGCTACGACCATATGAAAGACTACGGTCATATGAAAAGGCTACAACCGAAATAATTCAGCTCGGAGATGTCCAACTTCTGCCATAAAATTAAAGGCCTTCGAACACTTTGAAAAACCAGTTAAATCAGTCTAACCTCGGCAAAAGAAAATGATAAAGGGTTTCGATAAAACCAGCCCTCAAATAAATCAGAGGCTTCAATAATTTCATCCTTAAAAAAACCTCAAGAAGTATTCAATTATCGTTACACAAGGAATTACAAACAAGGCTCCAATCGATCGAACCTTTGAAAAATCCAACGAGTACGAATACGAAAAACACATGCTAAGGCATGCCAAATTTTTCTAAGTCTTTTAGTCGGAAAGACGGAAAAACTATAGCCACTTTAAAGACTTAATTGGACCTACCTAAAAAGCCTAAGGGCTAACCTAGAAGAGCCTAAGGGCCAATATTTATATTTAAGAGCATAAAAGGAGAAGCACATAGAGCTCGAGGCCTTACTCTCACTTAGCTCGGGCTTAGAGGCCCCATCACCTCGAGCTAGCGTTAAACTAACTAGAAGCATAGCCTGAGGATAAATCCCTAAGAGGTATTATGTCAGTAAACCTAATGGCTTACCTTACCACAGATTTGAGTCGATGCTCATTCAATTATCAAAGGTTATAGCATCAAAAAACGAGCAAGCTTTGAAGGAAATTGAAGGATAAGAAAAACAATCAAGAAAACTCCTTTTTTTTTCATATATACAAAAGGTATTACAAAGGAGTCCTGCAAAAAAAAAGAAGATTACAAAAAGATAGAAAAAAAATTTATCTACGCAAGGGGGCGTTCCCCCCGGGCCAATGGCTTTCCCCAGTACTGTTACTCCCTCGGGACTAGCCTCTTCCCTGGGAGTAGCCTCTTCTTCAATATCCTCCTCTTCATCTTCGAAACCACCCTGGCCATCTTCGACATCATCATTATCGTCGGAGGTAAGGAAAAATTTAGCATCAGCCTCATAAACCTTAGCTTGCTTTATCTCTTCAGATAGATCGAAGCCCTTGGCGTGGACCTCTTCGAGAGTCTCCCTCCGAGATCGACACCTGGCATAGTCGTTGCTTCTTTTCTCCTGGTCTGCAGCCCCCCTCAATTCCATCTGAGAATTGACGACATCCTTCAAATAGATGGCGGATGTCCTGTCAGCCTTTATTTGTATCTCTTTGACTTCGGCCCGGACTTCCACAACTTTGGCCTCGGCCTTTGCGAGACCATCCTCGAGCTCAACTATTCTACCAGCCTGGACCGAACTGCTCTCTTGGGCATTCCGAAGTTGGATCTCAAGGGGCAATACTTTCTCCAGTGCATATTCTTTCGCTGCAGCCATGGTGTCCATCTTTGGTTTCATTTATTACACTCGGAGTTGAGTTGATAGACCTCACCATGAAGATGCTCCAGCATCTCCACCTTTTGCTACAGTTGAGACATTGAAAGTGTTAGCCTACGATGATGGGAGAGGAAGCCAGTATTCTTTCAGAACAGATGTTATCTTCTTCTCCAGCTCATCCTCGTATTCATGAGCTTTGGTCAACTCCGACCGAAGGTGCTTCAGCTCTTCCCCATTCTTGTCACAAAGAAGACTAAGGGTTTTTTCTTCATTCAAAGATTTATGTAGCTCATCTTTGCAATGACTCACTTCGACCTTAAACTTATTGAACGCCTACAGAAAAGAGAGGAACGATTAGTTTTACAAAAAAAGAAATTATGGAATTAAAGAAATTGAAATATTGTTAAGGCTTACCCTCGAGAAAAGGCGTTGGGCCTCTTCGAAGGTTCAGGTTGCATCCGCTAGGTCAAATTCATCGACTCTGGGAATGCAACACTGGAAGGGGTCATCTTCACTCGGGACTCCGCCTAACTCGGGCGTGTTTAAGTTCTGTGCATCTCTAATGGAATTCTTGAAGTAGGCCAGACGCGACGGGGAATGACCTGTTATCATGACCTCGGAGAGATCACCCGAGACGCTCTATTCGGGTATAGGAGCTACGAATATTGAAGTACTACCAGCAGTTTGGGAAGCAGTCACCACATCAGACGATGTAGGGCCATCGTCTTTCTTTTCTTTCGAATTCCCTTCAATATGGTCAGAGGCTCCGGTCTCAACAAACTTGACAGCCTCGGTAGATTTATTGGTTTGAGCCACCAAAGACGAACTCTCCACCTCGTCTTCTTCATCGTCCATGAACTGGTGGAATGAGTCAACATCCACGTTGATGACAACGCTCTTCTTGCACCTTCGAGTGGCCTCTGCTTTGTTTTGGGGGTCCTTGCTCTTCGAGGACCTTTTCCTTTTATAATCCTTTGTTGGATTTGAAGCCGAAGGTTCAACAATTTCCCCAAGAGAGGGGTGGCCTCATCCCAAAGAACTCCCCAATACCTGCCATAGAAAAAGTTAAGTTATAGAAAGAGGGGCACTCTTGATAAGAAATGAGATATTGAAACACGAACCATTGTGTTTTTCTTCCCACTTGCCCTTCGACAAGTCCCGCCACTTGTATTTGTCATATGACGAAGTAGCGGCTAGTTTAGAACCCAGTCCTCGAGGTAGAGAACCACATTGGGCATCCATGGGACCACTGCAGAAAAAGGAAAAGAATGTTACGCAAAGCTTAGAAAAATTTGAGGAAAAAATTTAAGAAAAGAATCCCACTCACGTTTGAAGTTCCATTTTTCGGGGAACGACATGTGCTCCTTGGGAATGATATCGATTGTCCTCACCCAGATGAACCTGCTCATCCAACCTCGATCCCTATCCTCGTCATTACTGGCATAGAAGGGCTTGGTCGTTCGGCGTTGAAGTTTTATCAAACCTCGGAAAAGCTGAGTTCGATATAAGCGGATGAAATGGTTGAGGGTGAACTCGAGCCTGGACTTTTCAGCGAAGAACCTCATCATTATTACTATTCGCCAAAAGGATGAATGGATCTGGCCTAGGGTAACTTGGTATCTTCTGCAGAATTCAAGCACGAGTGGATCGAGAGGACCCAACATAAAGGGGTATGTGTATACACTCAGCAACCCCTCTACGTAGGTTGTGATGTCCTCTTCACGGTAAAGTATTTGCAGCACAGCCTTCTCTTCCCAACCTCACTCTATTCTCACAGCTTCGAGGTGCATTTTTATAATCGAACTTATATACCTCGAAGCGTGCTCCCGACGGCCAGGGACCTCAGGAGGGTTCTCGATCGTAAAATCATTTTTTAAGGAATAACTGCTCGGTAAAATCTCATGGAGTGCCGGCGGCTTACCATCGGCCCGACGGGTGGAAGAAGAGGAGGTTCCTTCTTTCTAAGGAACAGATTTTGAAGTTTTTGCCATTGATTTTTAGAAGAAGAAGGAAGAAGCTGATGAGTCGTTGAAGTTTTAAAGTTAATAAGGTTGAAGAGATGGTGGCAAAGGGAAAGTTAGACAAGAAAAGAGGTGTTGCAAATAAGAGCGAAATTTCTTTATGAGAAATGTAAACGAGTATATATAAAGAAAATCGGATACTATTCATTGACACTAATGACCGACCGGCTCTGACATGCATTTAATGATTTGGGGAAAATAACTGACAGGATGATTCGGTCATTTCAACGCTTGAATCACGGGAATGATGAAACCATTGAGGACTTCAGAAACTCAAAAATTCAAATCGTTTCTTGTCATTTCATTCTAAGAAACGCGGAGACTATCTGTATACGATCGAAATCAGGATGCCCGATTTCGTAGGCTCGAGATGCTGCCTCAAAGGCAGAAGTTCAGAAGATGTCGAGCTCGGGTTCGAAGGTGGAATACGAGGTTCGAAGGCCGGGGTGCTCGTTCGGAATTGAAGCCATGTACGAATGATTATGAATAATGCTGTTATGAGTTTGTTATGGAAAGGATAAGATTCTCGCCACGTCCCCAAAAGATCATGGAGCAAATTCCAGGACAGATTTGTACGAATTAGTAAAAATTCGTACTAGGTTGTTATACAGCTGTACCAATAAGATTCTTTACCATAAATAGAAGTTTATCTTATTTAGGATTTCCTCTCCTATATAAAGGGGACCCCATTTATTTGTAGTCCCATCTCATCATTGGCAAAGAATATACTATCTGACTTTTCTTGTTTACTGCTCTTCAGAATCATTCTTTAGCTTTATTATACTTACTTTTATATTCTTGCTTTATTGCTCCTAACTCACCTCGAGGTCATCGAGTTCGAGGTGTCTACTTCTCTAGCAACGCCGGTTTGGTTCATAAATTCTTCTCATTCGTACTCTACATTACTTGTTTAATAATTAGTATTGGACTAGATCACATACCTTTAAAACCACAAATCAAATTTAAGTATTACTCGTATTTTTGAGGTAAACACTGTTAAATATTATGATATCACCATTGTGTATCATCCTGGGAAGGCCAATGTGGTGGGCGATGCCTTGAGAAGAAGGCTGTGAGTATGGGTAGCCTTGCATTTACTCCAGTTGGTGAGAGACAACTAGAATCAGTTGTTTAGGCTTTGGCCAATCATTTTGTGAGGTTGGATGTTTCAAAGCTTAGTTGCCTTCTAGCCTGCATGGTTTCTCGGTCTTCTATGTATAATCGTATCTAAGAGCGTCAATATGACGACCCCCATTTGCTGGTCCTTAAGGACACGGTGCAACATGGTGATGCTAAGGAGGTTTCTATTGGAGATTATGGGGTGTTATGGATGCAGAGTCAGATTTGTATGCTTAATGTAGATGGGCTACGTGAGTTTATTCTTGAGTCCCACAGTTCACAATATTCCATTCATACAGGTGCCGCTAAGATGTATCAGGATTTGAGGCAAACGATTTTTGGAGAAGAATGAAGAAAGATATAGTAGAGTATGTGGCCCGGTGCCTGAACTACCAGTAGGTGAAGTACGAGCATTAGAGGCCAGGCGATTTACTTCAGAGACTTGAGATATTCAACTGGAAATGGAAGCATGTTACCATGGACTTCGTTGTTGGGCTCCCACGAACTTCAAAGAAATTTGATTTAGTTTGGGTGATTGTTGACCAGTTGACTAAGTCCGCATATTTCATTATGATTGTGACTTCCTATTCTTCAGAACGGCTGGCTTAGATCTATATCCGCGAGATTGTTCGTCTTCATGGCATGCCGGTGTCCATTATTTCTAATCGAGGTACACAGTTCACATCACAAGTTTGGAGAGCAGTGTAGTGAGAGTTGTGCACAAAGGTTGAGTTGAATATAGCATTCCAACCCCAGACGAAATGACAGTACGAGTGCACCATTTAGATCTTGGATGATATGTTATGCACTTGTGTCATAGATTTCATGGGGTATTGGGATTAGTTTCTACCGCTTTTAGAGTGTTCCTACAACAACAACTACCAATCAAGTATTTAGATGACTCCTTATGAGGCCTTATGTGGGAGGCGGTGTTGTTCACTAGTTAGTTAATTTGAGCCTTGAGAGGCTAGGTTGTTGGGTACTGATTTGGTTCGGGATGCCTTGGAGAAAGTCAAGTTGATTCAAGATCGGCTTCGTACAACACAATTTAAACAGAAGAGTTACAATGATCGGAAGGTTCATGATGTTTCTTATATGGTGGGAGAGAAGGTATTTGTCATAGTTTTGCGCATGAAGGGTGTGATGCGTTTCGGGAAGAAGGGAAAGTTGAGCCCTCGGTATATTGGCCCTTTTGAGGTGCCTGAGATGATTGTGGCATGAAAGCTGGCATTCCCACCTAGTCTATCGAG
The DNA here is from genome assembly GCA_005239505.1 of Nicotiana paniculata. Classification (NCBI taxonomy): domain Eukaryota; kingdom Viridiplantae; phylum Streptophyta; class Magnoliopsida; order Solanales; family Solanaceae; genus Nicotiana; species Nicotiana paniculata. Next base: position 103,660 of record ML313825.1, read on the forward strand.
TGTCCGTCTAGTATTTCATGTTTATATGCTCTGGAAGTATGGTGGTGATCCTTCTCATGTTTTGGACATCAGTACGGTGCAGTTAGATGGCGATTGGACTTATGATATGGAGTCAGTGGCCATTTTGGATCAGCAGGTTCGAAAGTTCAGGTCAAACAATATAGCTTTAGTGAAAGTTCAGTGAAGAGGCCAACCAATCAAGGAAGCTTCTTGGGAAACCGAGCGGGGGATGTGGAGAAGCTATCCACACTTATTTGAGAATCCGGGTATGATTCTAGACCAGTTCGGGGACGAACGTTTGTTTAAGAGAGGGAGAATGTGATGACCTAGCCAGTTGTTTTGAGTATTATAGCCTCGTTCCTCCAATTATTGCTTATTCTATATTTATTTGTGGTTGTGTGACTTGTCGTGGTGGTTGGTTTGGTTCCGGGGATGTTTTTGAGTGAATTGAGACACTTAGTCCCAAGGTTAGAAGCTTAAGTTGAAAGAGCTAACCGGAGTTTGACTTTTGTGTAAGCGACTCCAGAATAGAGTTTTGATGGTTCTCATAGCTTCTTATGGTTATTTTGGACTTCGGAGTATGTATGGATAAAGATTTGGAGGTTTGTAGGTCGTTCTAGCTTGAATTAGCGAAAGTTAGAAAGTGGAAGGTTTGGAAGATTGAGAGATCTGACCGATAGTTGACTTTGTTGATATCGAGTTCGAATTTTTGTTCCGAGAGTCGGGATAGATCTGTTGTGTAATTTATGACTTGTGTCCAAATTTGAGGTCAATCGGAGTTGGTTTGATATGTTTCAGCATTGGTTTTAGAAGTTGGAAGTTCTTTAGTTTCTCTAGGCTTGAATTGGTGTGTGATTCGTGAATTTGATGTTGATTGATGTGATTTCAGGATTCGACTAAGTAGGTATAGTATTTTAGGATGTGTGTGTATGTTTAGATGGGGCTCGGGGGCCTATGGGTGATTTAAATTAGGAACTGGACTTATGGAATTGTTATTGCCTACAGCTCTAGTATAATCGCACGTGTTACCTTTTGGCCGCAGTTGTGGAGCCTCAGAAGAGCCCATGTAGGCACATATTAAAGGAATGGAAAAGCAGCCTGGGAGCGCAGGTGCGGAGTTGAATCTGCAAAAGCGGACGCGCTTCTGCGCAAGAATTTCTGCATAAGCAGCTTTTAACTGAAAGACAGGGTATCGCAGAAGCGGAAGGTCTCCGCAGGTGTGGTAGCACTGAAGCGATGGAGCGACCGTAGAAGCGGTTCCGCAGGTGTGAAGAGGGGACCGCAGATGCACTAGTTCGAGAGCTTTAGTGAATTTGCAGATGCAGAAATATGACCACAAAAGTAGTTTCGCAAAAGCCAAGAATTTGATCGCATATGCGAAAATCATAGGTAGAAGGATTTAAACGTAGATGTTCGTGATTTCTCTCATTTTTGAATTTGGGGGCTCGACTAGGGGATATTTTTGAGAGGTTTTTGGAAATCTTTGAAGAGGATGTTACACCTCATACTTTTATATGTGAGAGTATATCGTAAGTCAATAGATGTAAGCTCGGAAATGATATCATCTTTGAAAGTACATAATGTAAGTTAATCATGTTAACTTGAAGGTTACAAATATTTGTGATCATAAATTGTAAGTACTAATAGGATTGGAAGGCTTAGAAGCTGAACGATTGAAGAAAATAGGTTTCGTTAAAATTCGACAAGTTGGGAATGTTATAACATGTAATTTTGGGGTGAGACTAGGGTGCTCAAAATAATAAGGAGGTTATGTTATGAGTTATTTTAGTCTTATGATAGTCGTGTGTTATTTTTTGAAGTCAAGCGAGTTGTGAAACAAAATTTGGCAAAGATCATCAAAAGTTACATTCATAAATATGCTGAAAATTAGGTCAAATATAGCTGAGCATTTCTCCCATGTACATGGAATTACGGGATGATCTACCGAACCAATTTTAGATCTACTAGTTAATTTCAAACGTATTAACCATTCATTAATACAAGCTCCTGAAGTCGGCTAAGAGGGGACTTGTAAGGATTATTAGCTCATTTATTTCACTCATCTTTAAGACCAAGAGAACATGATTGAACCCCTACAACTCCTTCCCAAAAATCCCACACAAACCCTAGGTTATTTTGGGTGTTACGATGTGATTCTAGTGCCGAAAACCTCGGACAGCTTGGTAGTTTCTCTTTCTCCTTCTTGTAGCTGCATTGGGGGACTGATTTGGGATGAAGAATGGCTAGGTTTCGTGGGTTCTACTCAGTCCAAGGTAAATTTATGTTTTTTTCCTTCCATTATCTATGCTTCTACGAGTTGTAATTCAATCGTAAAGACTAGACCTAGCGAGTTTCAAACTAGTGGTATGCTATTTGTTGTTGTGTCATTGTTGCCTCGTTGTAAACTTATTAAGTTTAAATCATGGCTGGTGTATAAGATAAGAGGCTTAATTATGTACTTTTTTTTTGTTTCTCAATTTGAAAGAAAGGACAAGTCGAAACGTGTTTTAGTAAACTGAAAAATCAATTTTGAGTAGCTGAACTTGAGGGACTATTTTGTGGGCTGTTACGTGTTATTGTTGGGTTGTCTCTTTTGCTACTTATTTTATGGATATTTGGAGGAGAAAGGGTGTGGAGAAACAGTACATAATTTCATGGTGGTTGGCTGGTCGTTCGTCGTAACATTTTCGGGTAGTTTGACACTACTAGGGTTGTCGTTTTGTGTATGATTTAATTGGGGTGTGTGGGCTGTTTTGTGATGAATATGAGGTTGGAAAATGATGTATACATGTTGTTATTGTTGTGTTCTTTTTTTTTTTTGGTGTTATTTCAAATTGGGAGGAAGTAAAGATTATAGGGGATATGTTGCCTGTTTTATTATAAAATGAGTTTGTCGTTTGTTGTGCGATAGTTGTACCTTCCATAACTTGATGATAGTATTGTTCTAGTTGTTGTATATTAAGGTGCAACGAGACTAGTTTAATGTGGTTATTGGACAGGTTGTGATAAGGTATGTTAAGGATAAACCTTTCCTTCATTTTGACATGATCTCATAACTACATGTGTTTGATAACGAGACATAAAGAGAAGTTTGTATTCTTGAACATATGTACATTATCATAGTCTCATAAGTTAAAGTATCCTTCCTTATACAGACTTTATATTCAATTAAGTATTTTCTTCTTCCAGTCAAGAGATTAGAGGGTATATATATATAGTATTACAGTATTTTCACCATCATCGAGCTATAATCGATGGGAACGCCCTTATTGGGTAGTACTATAGTATTTTCACCACCATCGAGCTATAACCAACGGGCAGGCCCCTAATGGAAAACCTTTGATCGTAAGATACCAAGCCTATTATGGTCGAGCGCCTATGAGCGAGCCCATAATGACCGAGATGCATATCCTAGAATGGTCGAGCGCCTATGAGCAAGCCGATTGTGGCATAGCAATTATACATACTGAGCCTTATAGGTCTGGACATCTATTTTACTAACTATATTGAGAGAGTTGAGTCAGTATCAACAGGTAAGACCATCTTCAGATCATCTTTGAATCTTAGTTACTTTTAGTTATTATATTATATGTTCAGTTTAATCTTTCAATTATTCTGTTGCATTACATACTCGGTACACTAACTTGTATTGACGTCCCTTTTGCGGGGGATGCTGCATTTTATGCCTGCAGGTCCTGATTGACAGTTGGAAGACCCTCCTAGCAGACAGAGTCAAACGTCTGTTTCGTTGGTAAGCTCCACTTCCTCGGAGTTACCAGGTATAGAGCTTAGAGTCCATTTTATATATACAGGTTTAATGGGTTGGTCAAGGTCCTGTCCCGACCATGGTACAACTCAGTTACTTCTAGAGACTTATAGACGAGTCCTGCATATTTTTTATTCAGTATTGTGGCCTTGCCAGCCCCCTGTACATGTTAGTTTGGCATTGATGGTTGTAGACATTCATGGTGGCCTCATCGTCCTTGATTTGTAAGGTAGGACTCGTCGACCTAAGTTGAGGGTTACCACTCCAAAGTTCACAATTATAGAGTGGTACGCTCGGGCCAACTATGGCTCCGGGTGCCGTCCACGCCTCCCCATGTTTGGGGCGTGACAAAATTGGTATCAGAGCAGTTCTATCCTAGGGAGTCTACAAGACGTGTCTAGTAGAGCATTGTTTATAGATGTGGTGTGCACCATATAATATAAACAAGAAGCTACAAGTCATTTAGGAGTTTTTTACCCTTCTTTCAAATCAAAATTGTTCTATAGAGCTGAGTCATAAGAGTTCGAGCCAGGACTTATGGTTGCTAATGCTATAGAGATACTTGCAATTAGGTAAATTATAGTTAGACAGAGGGATAATACAGAAGCAAGTAAGGGCACTAGTATACATAGAATTCTTGAAAATGTGGGCTAGTTTGAGGCCATACAAGATCGTGCACAGCAAATGTGAAAATTTCCTACTTAAGACCTAAGATGGGAATATCAAACACACCCCGTGAATAGCAGGACATGGGAGTATCAGAAGGTAAAAAGAATAGGTTTCAACATGTAACAAAAGCAAGAAGGTGGAGGGTACGGGTACCCAGTTAATGAAGATTATTCGAATTTCAAAGTCAGGCAGAGAAATATATGGATTCTAAGTTACCTAAAACAGAAATAGAGGTATGTACAATTGGCCACAACCATCTAAGTTATGCCCCATGGGAGCTAACATATTTAGTTTAAGAGAATGATGGGATATCAGGTCCAACTTGGGTTAAAGTAGCCTAAAATGGTGGATTGAGCCAAAGGAGCTAAGAATGAAATAATGTTTTGTTGAAGTCTTCAGAATAATATAATAGACAAAAATATTAGCAAGAGAATAAGAAGAGAGTAAATGAAATATTATGAGTAAGGTATGATAAATGGGTGATAATGGTAAATCAATATATGGAAGGATGACAGAGTCTATGGTCAAGTGAAAGAGAATGACAAGAGGTGATAGGCCTTGAGACAATAAAAGAGTATAGTCCATGAAGTCCTATCCCTATTTCGAGGAAATGAGTTGGCGACTCCAACGCAATTGCCAGAAGGCTAAGTTAGACCCCCCAGAGTAATATAAATCGGCATAGGCTAGTAAACAAGATAAATAACACATGAATTAGGAACCGAAGAACATGATAATATTCGATAACGTGAGAATTTCAGAGACCGTGTTCTGAAAAAATAGAATGGACAATAGAAGAATAACCTTTAAATGTCATTCAAGAATATTATTCCCTTAAGCAAGAACTGTGGGCAAAGTTAAGCTTAGGGGACTAAGTGTGCCAATTATACTAGGTGTCACCCTAGTGCGTAAGGAATTCAGTTATCCCTAGTATAGAAGGGTTACCGTAAGATGAGTAAGAATCAGTGAAGATGTGAAAAGATGCCAAATATGAAGAGCTAACTATGGACTAGTAAAGGAAGAATGCAGTAAAATGGAGAAAGGGGTGAGATTGCATTTGTTCAAACCCTACAGATATGTTATAATTTCAGAATATTATACAAGCACAATGGCCCTCCCAGGATGTTATTGATAAATAAGTGCGAATGAACACTTGATACATAAGGAGCTAGTGCGAGAGGTAGTTAAGACAAAGGAAACAACCAAAGAGAGATTATGTGGAATATATATTTGAGAAGGGACTAACGAGTAGTTAGTAGTTGATTAAGGAAGAGCCTAGTTATGGCTAGACAATAGGATACAAATAAATCAGCAGATCGTGCTCGATAAACCTAGTGAAACCCAGCATAGAGAATACAGTCTCGCAGATACAACATTGAAATCCTTGAAAAATATTCAATTAAGAGTTGAGGTAGTTATAGTTTCCGTAAAAGTGTTACAGAAATAAAAGAGAGTTCCAAGAGGGAGTCAAAAAAAATTGAGTTCAGAAGTAACCCTACGAGCAAAAAGGTCATGGAGGTAAGTAACTAAGGACAATTATAGGTGAGTAAGAACGTCAAAAATTTTATCAGGTATACGATGTAATAAGCTCGCAGCTTTACAGGAGTTAGAGAGTCTCCCCTAAGTGCTAAAACAAAAGACTAGCTGAGGAAATAAGGAAAAGGCTTCAACATAAGCATATTGACCTAAAGAAGAAATGATCTTGTAAAAACAGTCTCAAAACAACATTATACGCACTCCATAACAAAAGGAACCTATCTTGACAATGAACATGAAGTAAAATCAAAACTAACATTCAAGATCATATGAGTTGCACGAAATTCAAATATATATGTTGTCACTAAGATAAGACAAGTATATGCAACAAGTGGCACAATGACTAGGAAAGGTAATTGCTTACATTTAAAGAAAGCTGGGAAGGCACGAAAGGAATTATTCGATCAATGACCCAGAGTTAGTTATGTTATGAATGAACTTAAGATTTGGAGTGTTATCCATGCAGCATATATATATATATTGACATTCATACGGCTATAAGAGACTCCAGTATAAGTTAAAAGAAAGAATTGATTCCACCTCACAGACAAAGGCTTCAATTATTAGAAGATTATATTATAGATGTTCCATAGCGTCTAGGAAAGGAGAAAGTAATAACTAATACCCTGAGCCACGTATCGAAAGATAGCTTAAGCCTACTTAAAGGCTGAGAGAGAAGAGGAAACTAAAGAGTTACATTAGCTAAGTGAACCAGGAGTCTTATTATTAGACTCGGATAATTATAGAAATCGTGATTCAAAACACTGTAGAATCCCTCTTAATGCCAGAGGTACAAGAGAGATAGTAAAGCAGCCATATTCTATAATGGCTCTATGATAAAGCTTCTTAGAAAAGTACCGGCCTCATAAGGATTAAGTATGAAGCTCCCACCAGATTGTGTATGTAGTAGAGATGCAAGTATTATAGTAGAGCTTCAAGTTATGGATGTGAATTCCACCTATGTGGAAAGGTGTTTATGAAAAATCAAGAAAATATGATGCGAGATTTAAAGGTAAGGTAAAGGTGAAGAAAGTACGAGATACTCAAGTGCAGAAGGTTGTGAATAGTCCAAACTGCAGATAGAGGACTAGAAGCATTGTGATTCAATATCTACATATGGTAGTGGTGTCACTATTGGCATATCTTCCAGCCTATGGTTTGCAGGTTTCGAGAGGTCTAGGTAAGAGAGTGAATAAGATTTAAAAATGACGTGATTTCTCACTTGAGGTTCCAGAATAACGTAAGGAAATCTATGGTGCTATCAAGTTAAAGGAAGGTTGAGACCAGTATAAATACATATGTGTAGGTCGCAAGCTAAATTATGGTTGAACGATATGATTTTAGGTAAATAGAAGTAAGGATAAGAAAAGGTGAGTGAGAAGGTGAGGATAATAGGTAAGTCCATAGGATTAAACCATCACAACGAGAGAGCTGATGGTTTTCATAAGTTACAAAAAGCTCAGTATGGCTTGAATGAACTCAGAGGATTTTAAGACTAGAAGTATTTAGAAGTGATGGAATGCTTCCATAGTGTTACAATAAGGGTGTAATTATGATAGATAAGAAGATGACGTTTAGTCCTGTGATTGGGTAATGATTCAAAGAAAATTAATTTCATGAATTGTAGGGAACTAGAATACACCTCGTAGGATGAACCACGCAAGGATGCCATGTAATACGGTTATTGAAGTATTGTATTGCCCCTAGGTGGATCAGGAAAATCACTTCAGATGTTCCCCGATGAGACATGAGCCCAGTGATAATGTGTTACGTAAGAGGTTTCAAGTTATCAGCGGTAGATTATCAAAATTAAGGTGAATCGACCATAGATGGATAAAAGTTCCAAATTATGAGACGAGATTAGGTTGTCATTATTAAGATTGAAAACAATGAGGAAGCACTAAAGTACTTAGATTTATACATATAGGATAAGCAGCGAGAGAATAACCTAGAGTTGGGTAGCAAAACTCGGTAATAATAAATCAAAGTGAGTGTTATGGTATGGTATATGCTCCCTAGATATAGTAATGCCATAAGTATAGCTAACCAAGGCTATGAAAAAAGATATATAAATAGTCCTAAGCTCGACAAGTATCGAGCGAAGAACTTCAGTACACCTATAGATTCCTAGAGGGACAGCTTGTCATAGTTCTCTCTATGTTAACAAAGTGAGTCCTAGAGATTGGCTAAAATCTGGAGGATGAAGGAAAGAAGAGTCACATAGTAGCACATATAAGGACAGAGGCGTACAGGATGCAAGACATAAGGTAGCAACAATTGCGAGATTGGAAGAATTCCGACCACGAGTCCTGGTGTGAGAAAGAGGTGTAAAGGAGGGGAATGCCCTGACCGTTGGACTTATTCACAAAATAGTTGCCTAGATAGAAAGGACAGTAGTAAATTATTTTCAGGAGGTATAGGTTATGAGACTGATAAGTGCATCAGTCAACATTCGAGGACGAATATTCCAAAGGGGGAATGATGTTACACCTCATATTTTCGTACGTGAGAGTACGTCGTAAGTCAATTTATGTAATATGAGAAATGAGAACATATTTGAAAGTCCATAAAGTAAGTTAATCATGTTAAGATGGAGGCTAAAAATATTCAATATCAATAACTGCAAGTACCAAGAGGGTTGTAAGGCTTATAAGCTTAACGAATTGAAGAAAATAGGTTTCGCCGAAAGTTGACAAGTTGGGAATGTTATAACATGTAATTTTGGGGCGAGGCTAGGGTGTTCAAAATAGTAAGGAGGTTATGTTATTAGTTATTTTTAGCCTTATGATAGTCGTGTGTTATGTTTTGAAGTCAAGCGAGTTTTGAAACAAAAGTTGGTAAACATCATCACAAGTTACATTTATAAATATACTGAAGGCCAAATGTAGCTGAGCATTTCTCAAAATATTCATGGAATTACGGGATGATCTACATACCAAATTGAAGATATAGGAGCCTAGTTTCCAATGAATTAAACCGTTCATTAATACAATTTTGTAGTGGAAAGATAGTTGAGTATTTACGAGACTGCACAGACTGGTAGGTGACAAGTAGGTGCATCACCCACTTGCCAAAAGGAGAGGCCTCAATTAAAAGCTCCTAAAGTTGGACAAGAAGGGACTTGTAAGGGATTATTAACTCATTTATTTAACTCATATTTCAGACCAAAAAAAATATATTGAAACCTTGCAACTCCTCCCCAAAAATCCCACACAAACCCTAGGTTATTTCGGGTGATTCTAGTGTCGAAAACCTCGGACAGCTTGCTAGTTTCTGTTTCTCCTTCTTGTAGCTGCATTGGGGGACTGATATTGGATGAAGAAGGGCTATTTTTCGTGGGTTCGACTCAGTCCAAGGTAAATTTATGTTTCTCCTTCCATTATCTATTCTTGTACGAGTTGTAACTCAATCGTAAAGATTAGACCTAGCAAGCTTCGAAATAGTGGTATGCTATTTGTTGTTCCATCATTGTTGGATGGTAGTAAACTTATTTTTAAGTTGAATTAATGGATGGTGTATAGGATAAGATCCTTAATTATGTACTGGTTGTTTTTTTTTCTCAATTTGAAAGAAAAGAAAAGTCGAAACGTGTTTTAGTAAACTGAAAAATCAATTTTAAGTTGTTGAACTTGTGGGACTGTTTTGTGGGCTGTTTTGTGTTGCTATTGGGTTGTCCCTTTTGCTACTGTTTTTATGATGTTTTTTAGGATAATGAGTGTGGATAAATACTACATAATGTCAGGGTGTTTGGCTAGTCGTTCGTCATTATATTTTCGGGTTGTTTGACACTACTAGGGTTGTCGGTGTGTGTATGAACTAATTGGGGTGTGTGAATTGTTTTGTGGTATTGTGTGCTGGATATAAGGTTGAAAAATGATGTATACATGTTGTTATTTTTGTGTTCTTGTTGTTTTGGTGTTATGTCCATTTGGGAGGAAGTAACGATTATAGGTGAGATGCTGCCCATTTTATTATAAAATAATCTTGTCATTAGTTATGCGATAGTTGTACCTTCCATAACATGATGATAGTATTGTTATTGGTGTTGTAGATTAATGTGCAACAAGATGAGTCTAACTTGGTTATTGGACAGGTTATGATAAGTTATGTTAAGTCTAAACCTTTTCTTCATTTTGACATGATCTCGTAACCACATATGTTTGATATCGAGACATAAAGAGAAGTTCGTATTCTTGAACATATGTACATTATCATAGTCTCATAAGTTACAACATCATTCCTTATAGGGACTTTATATTGAGTTAAGTATTGTCTTCTTCCAGTCAAGAGAGGACAGGGTCTCTCTATATATATATAGTATTACAGTACTTTCACCACCATCGAGCTATAACCGGTGGGCACACCCCTATTGGGAAGTACTATAATATTTTCACGACTATCGAGCTATAATCGATGCGCAGGCCCCTATTGGGCAACCCTTGATCAAATGGTAAGTTACATACCGAGCCTACTGTGGCCAAGCGCCTATGAGCGAGCCCTGAATTGTCGATATATAGATCCTAGTATGGTTGAGCGCCTATGAGCGAGCCTACTATAGCAGAGCAGTTATACGTACCGAGCCTTAAAGGGATGGGCTAACATTTTACTTACTATATTGAGAGAGTTGAGTCAGTATTAATGGGTAAGCATATATTCGGATCATCATTGACTCTCAGTTACTTTCAGCTATTATATTATCAGTACAGTTTCAGCTTTCAGTTACTCTTTTTAACTTACATACTCAGTACATTATTTCATACTAACGTCCCTTTTGTTGGGGACGCTGAATTTTATGCCTGCAGGACCTGGTTGACTGTTGGTAGACCCTCCTAGCAGACATAGTCAAACATCAACTTGGTTGGTATGCTCCACTCCCTCGGAGTTACCAGGTATAGACCTTAGAGTCCATTTTATATATAAAGGTTTAATGAGTAGGTCGAGGCCCTGTCCCAACCATGGTACAGTTCAGTTATTTATAGAGACTTGTAGACGAGTCCTGCATATTTTGTATATCATGTTGTGGCCTTTCCAACCCTCTGTCTATTTTAGTTTGGTATTGCTGATTGTAGACATTCATGGTGGCCTAGTCAGCCTTGATTTATAAGGTAGGACTCGTCGACCTAAGATGAGGGCTACCCCTCCAGAGTTCACAGTTAGAGAGTAGTATGCTTGGGCCAAACAAAGCACCGTGTGGCAGCGCGCCTCCCTAAGTGTGCGGCGTGACATGTAAGTGAAGGTTCATCACTTTTATTGATAATTATTTTTTACCTATTGATTTTTTCACCTAGATTTTGTGTGTTTGAGGTGAAATTTGGGAAATTTCACACTATGTATTGGAGGCTGAGATTTGGAGCGAGGGTCGATTTATCGCTGGAATTGGATAATTTTAGTGTTGTTGGACTCCTAACTGAATGGGTGTTCGGTGTGAATTTTTTTGGGTTCCGAATTGCAAACCTGGGATTGACTATTTGGGTTGACTTTTGATGTTGATTAAAGATCTTAGATTCATCGTATGGAATCATTTCCTATAGCATATATTGATTATATTAAGTTGTTTGTGACTAGATTCGAGTTGTTCGAAAGCCGATTCACGAGGTAAAGGATTTGTTGGAGCTTTGAGTTGCGCGCTTTGGGGTAAGTAATACATCTAAACTTGGATTTGAGGGTATTTAACCCTAAGGACTACGTTATAGGAAAGATATTGGGATGACATACGTACTATGTGACGGGCGTGTTTGCTTGCATCGGTTTATTCATGGTTTGGGGAGGCCTTTTAGGCAATTACCAGACTTGTTTTGCTATCATATCATGGTATCTCCACGTTTCCTCTACTTGATTGATTATTTAAACTATGAATCGTGTTAGATATCATGCCTAGGCTATGTGCTAACTCTGTAAGACTTGGTAGGGCTATTTTTGTTGTCTCTGAGTTGCGTACCATATTTGCACACATGTTCTCAGTAATGATATTATATTCGTGAATAATTTTTCTGTCTCAGTACTTCTTATTTGATTACTCACTTGTTGTTGATACCGCTTAAGAGTAATTTTGTTAAACTGGGTATTTGAAATGTGTTTATTTGAGACTTGAACAATACATTACTGAGGTTGGGCCTTAGTGCTGGTTTGGTACTGATTTTGAGGTGATGCGTACGCCAGGACCATATCGGGATAAGTGTTATTATATTGGGGTGACGCGTGTGCTAGGCCTCACTGTTGGGCTAAATAATTATGATTAGCGCTTGGGCAGGATCCGCCCCTTCAGAGTCGGACGTAGACACAGAATTTCACCTATGTGCTTGAGGTGGGAAGTTATGCCAGCACCCGTACAGTGCTAAGTGTAAATTTATTTGATGGATCCACTGTGATACTATTGATTTACATGTATACCTGGCATGTAGGCATAGAGATGCATTTTCCTCATGCCTGATATTTTTATCTGCTTTATCTGTGTTGGGCTCTAACTGTTACACTTGAAATCATGCCCAAATTACTGAAATGTAGACAAGCTGAACTTGGTATTATTGAGTTATTATTTCTATTTTTTATCCTTTATATTTTAAACTATTATCGGTTATTGGTATTAGTATTGGATTATTGTTCTGAGCTCGTCACTGCTTTCAACCCAAGGTTAGTGTTGTTACTTATTGAGTACAAGCTCGTCACTGCTTTCAACCCAAGGTTAGTGTTGTTACTTATTGAGTACATTGGGTTGGTTGTACTCATGCTACACTCTGCACTTCATGTGCAGATCCAAGTACATCTGGTCGAGATGATTTTTTGACTTGAGTCGTTGCCAGCTTTGGGGAGACTACAAGTTAGTTGCCATATATTCTGTGTTTCTTGAAGTCCTCTTTCAATTATCTTTATCTTTACTATTCTTAGACAATTGTATTAGAGGATTTTGTCTATACCTTGTCATTCAATAGTACTCGTGTGCTCATTGACACCAGATTTTGGGATTGATTGTAGTAGCATTTTGGCTTTATTCTCAGATAATTTTTATGAGTCATTGGACCACGTTATTCGATTTTCATTGATATCATCTGATTGTCGGTTCCATCACGACTTTTTGATTTGGGGTCGTGACAGTTTTTTATAATATTAAAGTTTCAACACCTTTTTGATTAGTGGCTCCTTTTTTATTTTAGAAAAAAAATAGAAATTTGAAGTTTGAAATAGGCTTAAACCAAACACCTTCCCTTCCTATAACACCCATTTTGTCAAAAAATTATCTCTCTTTGCTTGGTGTTTTTTCTTTCCTGAGAATTTTTTTGTTCTTAGATGATAAGTGATCGATCATAATCATTAAGTTAGTAAAGAGTTGCAATCTGAATTTTATCACTAGTAATTAGCATATAATGGTGCCCCTGTCGCGCTCAAATCATGGGTCCGCCTCTGTTTGTAAGTTTATTTAATTAGGAGTTTTAGTCATAATTATATAAGAATAATTTTTTCTATTTCTAGTTAAATAGGTTTTATACTATTATAAATAGGGGCATTGCTAGACTTATTTTAAGTGCGGAAGAAGTGCAAAGACGGTTTAATAATTGTAGTGATTATTCGACGATTTATTAAAAAAAATTAATATTGGTATTAGACTTTTAGGATCTTGGGAGAGAATCAAGTAGCTTCCATTGTCGGCTGGCTAGCCAATGTGTGTTGGCCGTTTGGCCGATAATTATGTTGGAAAACGCTTGGCAAATAATATATGCATGTAAAAAAGAAACATGATGAGAAGGATTAAAAAAATAATACAAATAAAAAGAGGTGAAAACAAATATGGCACATAAGGAGAGGCTCTTCTCTAAAAGTTAAAGAGGAGTGGTAAAAAAAAAGCAAAAAAACAAACAAAAAAAAAACTAGAGTTGGAGACAAGTGCTTCAACAAAATTTGTTATTGGTGACAAAGTGTATTAATGAGAATCAAACATAGGTGGTTTAACAAAATTGAATTTCGGTGACAAAGTTTAGTATTGGTGATAAAGTGCATTAACGGGAGTTGAAGAGAGGTGCTTCAACATAATTGGTTGTTGGTGACAAAGTGAATCAACGGGAGTTGGAGAGAAGTGCTTCAAATAAAGTAGAAGTTGGAGAGAAGTGCTTCAAATAAAGTAGAAGTTTGAGAGAAGTGCTTCAAATAAAGTAGAAGTTTGAGAGAAGTGCTTCAAATAAAGTAGAAGTTGGAGAGAAGTGTTCTGACACATCGACAACAACAACAAGAAAATATCCAAACATATACAACTTTATCCTACAGAAGAATGTTTAAAAACTAATTCAAAGTTGTTGTCGGAATCAAATGTGTTTAGAATTTGGTATCTGCAAGTTTATTTAATTCATATCTTAAATGTTCGAATAAGCGTGAAGATTTATAGAAAAAGAGTATGAGACTTCTGGTCCTGCATATTGTTTACCCTTAAATTAGATAATAATTAAATTTGTAAGTGGTTTTAAGAATATGTGATTTCACTTGGCACAAACTGAGAAATATGAGAATTGATGATAGAAATTTCCTGTAAAATAAAGCAAACCATCATAAAGCGCAGCTTGACCCTCGATCTAGATCGCCCTCGAACCGAATAAATGTATAATTAAAAGGTATGGACTAAACAGCAGAGTACGAATACTTAAGAGAGAAAATGTTATCTATTGTTTTGTTATGCGTGAATGTAATTTTTACAAGATGATTAGAACCCCTTTATATGGTAGAGGAATTCTACTTATGGTACAATTCTAAATACAGAAGGAAATTCCATGATTGGCTAATTAACCGGTCTTGACTCGATATATGCCAAGATTTTTGCCATGATCCTTGCTCGATCACAGATATCTCGACATTCCGTTATTTTACTCAGCAAGCTTCCTTTGATCTCGCTCGATCTCTATTCTGCTCGGTCTCGATCGCGACTGGTCTCGGTCACTAATTTATGAGCTTATCAATCTATCTTCGTGTCATAGTTTAATACAATGTCAGTTTGAACCTCGGCATGCCATCCCAGTCTCGATTAACCATACAAAGTTAGGCAAGCCCGATTTTTACCGTATACAGATAGTCCCCTCATTTTTTTTGGAGAGTAATGAAAAGAAACAAATTGAGACCTCAAGCTTCACCTCGGCTCATCATGACATAATCATCGTGAAGTAACCGGCAGAGGTGACCCAAAAGGTCCCGTCGGTACAGTTCTCTAGGCATTTAATGCGCGTCAGCTGTCGGTTGGCCACCCATCTTTGAACCGTCGTGGTGAAACCAATAAATAGCCTCCTTCTTCAATCTTTCAAACTTTAGTTTCAATCTCCTTCATTCTAATCTCCATAGTTCTTTGCCTTCTTCAAAGCTTCCTATCTTCAGGTATTTGAGTTTCTTTGCTTGTTCTTCCTACAACACCAAATATTTAATTATCTATTCTTCTTTGCCCACAAAAACTAAATGGCCAAAACATCTAAAATTGTTCCGCAGAAATAAACAGTTTCCTCATCCCGGCCGGCTAGCGAGAAACTAGCGGCGGAACCATGCCCTGAAGAGTTCATTCCCGGGGGGTGTGTAATTGATTCCGACTTTAAGGTCAACAAAACCACCTCAGTTCCTGGTCGATTCCAGTCGATATCGAGATATATATGCTCAATCCCCAAAAGCCTCCTTGACTAGGTAAACAAAGATTGCAACTGGGTAAATAAAGATGTGGTGGTGCCTGCGCCGGAAGAAGCAATCACCACCCATGTGGAAGGGTTCCTAAGTGTTTACACTTACCCTTTCACGTTGGGTCCCCTCGATCCTGTCATTGTGAACTTCTGAAAGAAATACCAAGTGAACCTTGGCTAAATTCACCCCTCTTTCTGGAGAATCGTGATACTGCTCTGCTTATTTGTGAGAAAAATTGATAGGCTCCCTTTCACCCTCGACCACCTCATAAGGATGTATAATCCTTGACTCTATCGAGATGGGTTGATAAAGCTTCAATGCCGGGCCACCAAGGCGCCTATCTCGAGTATAGACGAAGACAAAGACTGGGTCTAGATGGGCCGGTTCATTCGAGTGAAGACCACGGACCTAATCCAGGTTGAGAGCATTGTATTGGTAAAAAAGAGTTTCACACGTAAGCCAGCTTTTGACAACTCAGCCAGTCACGTGGACACAGGAAAATGCGACAGCTGGATGTAATTCTTTGAAGAGGTACGGTACAAAGAGGCACGATTCAGTAAACCGTCGAGCTTATCAGCCACGGGAAACTCAAACTGATCAAAACAGGGGAGAGGCGCGGTCAGAATGAATCTAGACAAAGCTACCGGCAGATTCAAAGACCCACAATTGATTACTCGAACGTTGTGTAACATTACCCCAATTACCATTATCCTTTGTAACTCCTCATTAATATCATAATTAGTCATTAATGAGTAACCATAGCAAGGGTTGTACGTTATAAGAATCTCCTATATAAGGGAAGGGAATACAGCTTGTAAAGGCATCTGATTCTCGAATATAACTGACTACGATTTTCAACATTTCTGCAATATTGTATGTTATTCATTTTTATCCATTTTCTTGATTATCAGTAACCCGTATTCATCTTAAAAATAAGCTTTAGTGAAAGGTCTAATTCTTTTATAAAGAAAATTGGTTCCGTTACCAGGAGTCTGATAATCTTTGTTTTCTTTTCAAGTGATATCCTCTGAACTATGTCAAACTTCAACGACAACAACCAGCAAAGGAGTGGAACCCCAGTTCCATCGCCTTCAGGAAACCCACGTGGTTCAAGGGAACAATCCCCAGAAAGATCCAATAACAACAATGGTGATACTGATCAAACTGTGGAACAAGATCGTGTAAAGCAAATTATTGCAGAGTACGTCAGCCAAGCTTTGCAAGAATTTGCGAGATGATTACCGGCAGCGTTACCTACACCGCCGACGCCACCCCCCCAATAACACCATCACCATGGAAAATCCTTAATCTGGGTTGGCAAACTCAGGAAAAGGAGATACTCCTAATGAATCTCTCGAAACGAGACCAGGTATATCGAATAACTCAGAATTACAAAATTTAATGCTAACAATGCAAAAATAGATGAAGGAGCAGAACGATCGCATCAAACAAATTCCTGGAGTACCACCTATCATCAAAGGCGTTAATGTTGATAGGTATTCTCAACAACCTTAGAAGCCAAGTGCGGCACCCTTGCCTATACCCAAGAAGTTTAAAATGCCTGACGTTCCCAAATATGATGGAACTGACCCACGTGACCATGTGACTGCTTTCACTACTGGAGTAAAAGGTAACGACTTAACAAAATAAGAGATTGAATCAGTCCTTGTCTAAAAATTTGGGGAAACACTTACTAAAGGGGCCCTAACCTGGTATTGTCTTCTCCCTGAAAATTCTATTGAATCTTTTGCTGAGCTTGCAGATTCGTTTATAAAAGCACACCCTGGTGCACAAAAAGTTGAGAAGAGAATGGAAGACATATTCAAAATAAAATAAGGAAACACGGAACTACTCTGTGAGTTTGTAGACAGGTTTCAATGAGAAAGAATGTAGTTACCCAGGGTGCCTGATAATTGGGCACCCATGGCATTTGCAAGCAACTTAAATGATAAAAGCTCAGAAGCCACAAGACGACTTAAGGAAATTCTAAGAGAATTCCCCACTACAACATGGAACGATGTATATAACAGGTACAGTACTAAACTCAGAATAGAAGAAGATATCATTGCTCGTTCGAGAGATGAAGATCATTCCAGATCCAGACATCCTAAATCAGATAGAAGATCAGGTAAAAACAGGTACGATACTTACTTAGGACCCTCGGGACGCGATATCCGCCCCAGGTTCGAAAACACTAGGTCGGACTATAGACCACAAGGAAGAGACGTAGTCTCATCCTCGTCTAGATCCAAAAAAGATCGAGATGAACGACCTAAAGGTAGTACTCAAATTAGGGATCATACCTTTAATGTAAGTACTATTGAACTTGTCTCAATATTGAGGAACATGGGAGACAAGGTTAAGTGGCCCAAAGAGATGCGGCCAAATCCAAGTAAAAGGGACCCAGATCACTGGTGTGAACTCCACAACGATCATGGGCACAAAACCGCGGATTGCAGATTTTTACAAGGTGAAGTAGAAAATTTATTGAAACAGGGCTATTTAACATAATTGTTTAGTGATAAAGGTAAACATGCATATATGAGGAACATGCAGGAGCCCCAAAATCCTCCTTCTCCAAAATGAATTGTCAACGTGATACACGGAGGTCAAGAGGTAAATGGAGTGATCTACAAAACAACCACAAAGTTCACAATTACACATGGGAAATGGGCTCGTGAAAATATTGAAGAAGACGATATAACCTTCGATGATACAGATATCGGCGGATTAATGCTTCTGCACAACGATGCTCTAGTAATATCTTTACTTATTCATGACACTAACGTAAAAAGAGTGTTGATTGATCCAGACAGTTCAGTCAACATCATTTGGCTAAGAGTCGTGGAGTAAATGCTACTGGGGAATCAAGTAATCCCAAAGGAACGATCCATATCAGGGTTTGATAACTCTACGGTTATAACAAAAATAGAAATTGAGCTTAGCACTTATGCTGAGGGGGTGATCAAAAGTACTAGGTTCCAAGTCATCGATACTGACATGGCTTATAAAGTGATCGTGGGAAGACCATGGATCCATGGAATGAAAGCAATACCCTCCACATTGCATCAGGTAATCAAATTCCCCTCTAAATGGGGGATTCAACAAATCAAAGGCGATCAGCAGATCGCAAGAAATATAAACTCTATGGTACACTACAATAAGAAAATAGAGGTGGAAGAATTACGAGATAAGGGAATCTCCCAAGAAGGTAACGCCGCTCAAACAGGCATGGAAGAAATTACTACCCAAATAGGTACAGAAGGTATTATTGCTGAAATAGGTATGAAAGAAACTACTTACGAGAAGGAGAATCAAGTTACCACGGAAGGTGTACTATACCACACAGATGCAGATTCCAGACCGGACGTCATTCATGAACCGGAGGAATATGAGTAGATCAAAACAACTACAGAGGAGCTCGAAGCTATTCCAGTATCTGAACAAAAGCCTGAGCAGAAAGTGTATATAAGCACGAGGTTAGGCCCCGCTCGAAGAGGTAAATTAATTAATTATTTAAAGGCTAATGAAGACTACTTTGCGTGGTCCCACACAGATATGACAGGCATCCCACCAGAAGTGATGACTCATAAACTAAATGAAGATCTATTCTTCTTACCTGTTAAGCAGAAGAAAAGAAATCAAGGACCATTCAAGAACCAAGTGATCGACAAAGAAGTATAGAAACTCTTGAAGTTTGGTTCGATACGAGAGGTAACGTACCCTAACTGGTTAGCAAACACCGTGGTAGTACCTAAAAATAATGGCAAGTGGATATATGCGTAGATTATACTGACTTAAATAAAGCATTCCCCAAAGATTCATTCACATTGTCGCATATAGATCAAATGATTGATGCCATAGCAGGTCATGAATTATTGAGCTTCTTAGATGCATATTCTGGTTATAATCAGATTAAAATGAATCCCTCATATGAGGAAAAAACTTCCTTCATTACAAATAGGGGGACTTACTGTTATAAAGTTATGCCTTTTGACTTAAAAAACGCTGGAGCCACCTATCAAAGGTTAGTGACTAAAATGTTCCAGGAACATCTTGGAAGGACGATGGAAGTCTATATTGATGATATGTTGGTAAAACCAACACAAGCACAAGACCATTTACAGCATCTCTCTACTGCTTTTGATATTTTATGCAGGTATAATATGAAGCTAAATCCAGATAAATGCATTTTTGGAGTGCAATCAGGTAAATTTTTGGGTTTCCTTGTATCGAATAGAGGAATAGAAGTAAATCCTGCTCAAATTAAAGCTATAGAGGAAATACTTGATAGTTTAACAAATAAAAAGGAAGTTCAAAGACTAACAGGGAGAATAGCAGCTTTGGGTATGTTTATTTCTAAATCTTCCGAAAAAAGTTTTAAATTCTTCTCAGTTCTCAAAAAGCGGAGTCAGTTCGAATGGACTGAAGAATGTCAGCAAGCCCTCAAGAATCTGAAGATTTATCTATCGAAGCCACCACTGCTTTCAAATCCAAAAGAAGGGCAGAGATTGTACATCTACCTGGTTGTCCCAGAAATTGATGTAAGTGCAATGTTGGTAAGAGAAGAAAAAGGTAAACAATCACCTATCTATTATGTAAATAAAACTTTGCTATATGCTGAGACTAGATATTCACATCTGGAAAAGTTAGCCTTAGCTTTAATAATGGCATCTAAAAAATTACGACCATATTTTCAATGCCACCCAATCACTGTTGTGACCTCATATCCTTTAAGAAGTATTCTGCATAAACAGGAATTGTCAGGAAGATTAGCCAAGTGGGCCATAGAATTAAGTGAGCATGAAATAATCTATCAGCCTAGGACTGCAATTAAGTCTCAAATACTAGCTCATTTTGTTGCTGACTTTAGTAATAGCACTGTACCTGAAGTAGAAAAAGAGTTACAACTCTTTAATGTTGCTAATCCAGGCCTAAGGACCTTGTTCACCGATGGTTTCAAATATAAAAGGTGCTGGCTTGGTAAAAAAGAGTTTCACACGTAAGCCAGCTTATGACAACTCAGTCAGTCACGTGGACACAGGAAAATGCGACAGCTGGATGTGATTCTTCGAAGAGGTACGGTACAAAGAGGCACGATTCAGTAAACGCCCGAGCCTATCGGCCACGGGAAACTCAACCTGATCAAAACAGGGGAGAGGCACGGTCAGAATGAATCTAGTTAAAGCTACGGGCATATTCAAAGACCCACAATTGATTACTCGAACGTTACGTAACAGTACCCTAATTACCGTTATCCTTTGTAACGCCTCGTTAATGTCATAATTAGTCATTAATGAGTAACCATAGAAAGGGTTGTACGTTATAAGAATCTCCAATATAAGGGAGGGGAATACAGCTTGTAAAGGCATGTGATTCTCGAATATAACTGACTACGATTTTCTAGATTTCTGCAATATTGTCTACTATTCATTTTTATCCATTTCCTTGATTATCAGAAACCGTATTCATCTTAAAAATAAGATTTGGTCAAAGGTCTAATTCTTTGGTTAAGCAAGCATGCCATTTCCCGAGAAATGGAATATGAAACTTAAATGTGACTCCATACTTAATTTCTGCTGCTTGTTTTTACTTCTTCATCCTTACTTATCAGTGTTCTTCTCGATGCAGCCATTTCTTGGATGTCGGGCACAATTTCCCAGCTCCAGAGCTGGGTTAGGATCCTGGATTTGACCGCAACACATGTCGAGCATGCATAGCGCGATTTGTCAAAGGGTCAGTGGGAGGCTAGTAATCATGGTAAGCCTTCTTCGTGTCTTAACATTTTAACCAAAACGTCTTTCTAAGATTAGTTAACTTATTCTTTTTTAGGTCTTGGGAAGGACGCGACTATGAGACCTATGTTCGGTGATAAAGAAGTTTCATCACCTATCTCAAAGTCGGTGAAGGAGAATAAGAGGAAAAGGGTCCCGAACTCTGAGGGGAAAAAACCCATAAAGGGAGCAGCTCGTAAACCCAAGGGGAATGTTATCCCTCTAACTTCGGAGTCAGTCCAAATCCTAAGGGAAGAAGAAGAAGAAGAAGAAGAAGAAGAGGAAGATTCTAGGTTGGTGCCCCGCGTGCAAGCTAACGTCGAGACCCAAAGCGTCATTGAGCCGGTAGAAATTGAAGTTTCCTTACCCCAATCTGATGAGATACAGGGGAAACCTCGACTGAAGTCCTCGAGCTTGAAAGAGTCGACGGTGATTCGCCTCAGGGTGAGAAGGCAATTGAGGAGGCGGCTGACACCATTGTAGAAATTGGGCTCGAGGCTCCCCGAGATGGGGGCGGTGCCCCAAAAGACCCACTCGTGGTAACATATATTATAAATTCCCCCTCGTTCCATTCATTCTCTGAGGCGAGGATACGCGCGGCTCAAGCCATGGAGACTTTCCACGTGGAAGGAGCCCATGGAGAGGAAGATCCTTTCCGTGGTTATTATGTTGGGGTAGAAACTGTCACCAGTCTGAGTGAATTGGAGTTTCTGAAGAAGAGCTCGGGTGAGGCTTCCTCAAGTTTTATACTGACCAATCAGTTTCCGGCCCCTAGTGTTGATCCCGGGTGCAAGCGAGAAATAATTATCACGGTCCCGGAGGATGCCCGGGTTCTTACTGCCCCCGTAGGGGTGGCTAGCTACCTTCGAAGTTTGGTCACGGGGGAAGGCCAAGCCCAGATGGACGAGGTGGGAGCACCTTGTCTTTTCAACGAATCCCAACAAGCTCTAAACTGGGTAAGTCCATTTTTTCTTTGCTGATGTCAATTTTCATACTTGTACTTTTCTCCCTTTGTGTACTCCTTCTTTCCTATTCCTATAGGATTATGTGCTTCATCACGAGGCTTTCTTCTAATCCCGAGGGGATCTGAGCCGGTGTAAGGCCGAAGTCCGAGGACTCGCTGAGGAGAAAGATTCCTTCAAGCTTCTTATTGAGCAAAGAGAAGGGGAAGCTAAAGAATTTTGGGTTGAGCTAGAAGCAGCTAAGAAAGAACAAGTCGATCTGGCCTAGCAGGTAAAAAGAACCTTTGAAGTTAATGGCAATGACTCGGGCGTGGTGACTAACAGTTCGGTCCCACGTGTCCAGTAAAAGCTCGATATAATCGGGAAACTTTGTGAGGAAGTGGATGAAGAAGGCGAAGACCATGGCGTGGAAGAAGAACATGGATCACTTTGCCTCATAAAAGGAGGTTGCCCGAGCTCAACTGGCTTCAGCTAAAACCCAACTCCGAAGCCTGAAAGAGAAAATCTTGGTGCAAACCAAGAATATTGAGGAGTTCCAGTCTCGGTTGAGTTCAGCAACTTTCGATCGAGAGAAGCTGGTCACAGAACTTGCGGAGGACAAATCGGAGGTCGAATCGGCTAAGTTTAATGTTGACGTAATGGTGGCCATTTACCGGACTGACGCTGAAGCTGATCAAGTTCCAGCAAAGGATGTTGCCAAAGCTGCTCAGGCTCGAGAAAACTGGGTTGCCGAGCATGCTAAATTCCAGTCTCAAAGGAAGACTCTCGAGGAGATCCACGTTCGTGGATTTGATCTTACAGTCGAGATTGAGAAGGCTAACGATATTGAAGCTGAAACCAGAGTGTTGGCCTTTCCTGATGACGACGATTCATGGAGCATGAGCGGGTTCGAAAGTGGAGAAGGCCCCGAGAGTCAAGATGTTTCTCCAGAAGAAGACTAAGCCCTTAGAATTTGTTCTTTGTGTTTCCTTCAAGGCCGTTTCGGCTTTTCGTAGAGAATTCTGACCGGGCAATGCTGCCCTTGTAAATAACTTTTGACATATATAAAAACTTTTTTCCCTTCTGCCTTATAAAATTATGAAGTTCTATTCTAGGGTCCGGGGTTTAGACAATTTGATTTAAACTGAATAAGGAATTGCTCGAGAGTACGAACAATTTCGTACTCATCAGAGTTTTTGAGGATTGATATTATCGAAGCCTTTTATGATTTTGTTGGGGATAGCATTTTTAATCGGTTTATGAAAGAATTTGAAGGCCTGTTTTGTAACGGAATTAGGACGTCTCCCAAATGTCGGTCATAGCCTCTTAGTTGGGGATTTACCCCTAGGGCTTATTTTCCCATTTTACTTCGAACTTTCCCGAAGTGTCATTCCCAGAGTGGGGTGGCCGTGGTCTATAAAAATTGAGGGTTGCCTAAAAGGTCTTATGATCTCCAAGTTTTAATAATTCGATCTCGTTTACTTTTCATACGGCAGTACCGAAGCGTGAGGGTAATTATCCAAACTCTGGTTATGGTCGACCCTTAAGCTTGTTTACATAATAGATCGATAGTATGACATTGTAAAGTAGAAAAAAACTTCTAATGCATGAGATATCCGCAAGGAAAAATATTTATATTTATAAATGACTACACATGCATACATGTTCTGTGCCAGGACTCGAGCAAACTATGTGGGCATGGTTTGTTTGACCATTTGTACCTTACATATTTTTCCTATCGATACCTCGCTTCCATGAAGTAATTTCCTTGTAATAAAGTTGACATTCGAGGGAAACAACCCCCAGTATTCGAGGTTGATTGTAAAGAAGCCCCGGATACTGTTGAATTATTCTAAGTTAGCACGATCAATGGTTTCCTGATTAAAACCCACGCCGGAAAACTCATTTGGGACAAAATCGGTATAAGGGAAAAAGAGTGCAATGCGTACTTTCATACCTAAAGGCTTCGTGTTGAAGAATCCATTGTTGCTTCTGGTCGAACACCTGCAAGAGTTAGTTTAAAATATCAATAAAAATGGAAGTGGTCATACCTTAGCAGTAGTATCATTTTAGGTGCGATATGTTCCAATTTCTCAGTAGTTGTTCCCCATTCATCGTGCCGAGCTTGTAGGATCATTTTCCGATGATTTTGAGAACCTAGTCTGGTCCTTCCCAGTTCGGACCTAGTTTCCCTTCATTCGGATATCGGGTGTTGAGAGTGAATTTCCTTAACACCAAGTCCCCGATATTAAAATGTCGAAGATTGGCTCTTCGATTGTAGTACCTTTCGATCCGCTATTTTTGGGCGGCCAATCAGACGAGGACGGCTTCGCATCTTTCATCCAACAATTCTAGGCTCGTATTCATGTCCTCACTATTTTACTCTTCTGTTGCATATTGGAACATGATGTTAGGTTCTCCAACCTCGACCGGGATTAGAGCTTTGGCGCCATAAAATAACGAGAACAGTGTTGCTCTGGTACTGGATTTCGATGTTGTACTGTATGACCATAGAACCTCGAGTAGTATTTCTCTCAATTTACCTTTGTCGTCAGTCAATCTCTTCTTAAGATTTTGGATGATAGTTTTGTTGGTCGATTCGGCTTGTCCGTTACCGCTAGGATGGTAAGGTGTCAATAGGATTATTTTGATCTTGTGATCCTCGAGAAATTTAGTCACTTTTCTGCCGATGAATTGTTTTCCATTATCACATACAATCTCGGAGGGCATACTGAATCGACATATGATGTGGTAACAAATGAAGTCTATGACTTCCTTTTCTTTGACTTTCTTGAAAGCCTGTGCTTCAACCCACTTAGAAAAGTAATCAGTCATAAATAAACTAAAATGAGCTTTACCTGGGACCGATGGGAGAGGTCCGACGATGTCCATTCCCCATTTCATGAACTGCCATGGGGATAAGACCGAATGGAGCTGTTGTCCGGGCTGGTGGATCATTAGAGCATACCTTTGGCATTTGTCACATTTTCGAACGAATTCCTTTGAATCTTTCTCCATGTCGATCCAATAATACCCTACTCTGATTACTTTGTGGACCAACGATTCGGCACCAGAATGATTTCCACAAGTGCCCTCATGAACTTCCCGTAGGACGTATATGAGTTCTCCCAATATATTTCCAACGGTCCATCGAACATCCTTCGAATCAGTGTTCCATCTTCGAACAAAGTGAACTGCACTGCCATTATATGCAGAGCTCTCGACTCTTTTGGATCTGATGGAAGTTTCTCGTTCTTTAAGTACTCTATGTAGTTGTTTCTCTAATCCTAGTTCAAACTTATGGAGTTTATCTCAGCGTGACCTTCTTCGATCACCGATCTCATGAATTTTAAGACAGTCACCGAGTTGAGCTCGTCATCTTCGACCGATGAACCTAAGTTTGCAAGAGCGTCGGCCTCAGAGTTCTGTTCTTGAGGTACATATTGCAAGGTCCATTCCTTGAATCGATGTAGAGTTACATGTAGTTTATCAAAGTACCTCTGCAGTCGGTCTTCTCGGACTTCAAAAGTCATGTTAACATGGTTTACCATGAGGAGGGAATCACACTTGGCCTTGATGACCTCTGCTCCCAAGCTTTTAGACAACTTGAGACTTGCAATCATGGCCTCATAATCGGCCTCGTTGTTATTCAATTTTGAAGTCCTGATAGATTGTCTAACTACATTACCCATTGGGGGTTTTAGTATGATACCCAACCCGGACCCCTTCACGTTCGAAGCACCGTCCATAAAGAGGTTCCAGATCCCCGAAGATGTACCCGGTTTTATTAGTAGTTCTTTTTCAACCTCGTGTATGAGAGCCGGTGTGAAGTCGCCCACGAAGCCTGCCAAGATTTGAGACTTGATGGCTGTTCAGGGTCCATATTCAATATTGTATCCGCTGATTTCTATGGCCCATTTGGTCAATCGGCCCAAAATTCCGGGCTTATGCAAAATATTTTGAACTGGATAAGTTGTTACAACACATATTGGATGACATTGATAATATGGCTTTAATTTCCTAGAGGCGCTTATTAAGGCAAGCGCTGATTTTTCTAAGTGCGGATATCTGGTTTCGGCCTCACCTAAGGTCCGAATAGCATAGTAGACAGGGAATTGCGTACCTTTTTCTTCTCGGACCAGGAATCCACTTACCGCTATCTCCGAAACTGCCAAGTACAAGTAAAGTTGCTCCTCCACTTTCGGGGTATGAAGCAACGGTGGGCTCGATAAGTACTATTTTAGTTCTTCTATGTAATGGTGGCATTCCGCAGTCCATGTAAAATTATTATTCTTCTTAAGTAGCGAGAAGAATCGGTGGCTCCTATCTGATTATCTCGAAATGAATCGCACTAGGACAGCTATGTGCCCTTTCGGCTTTAGCACGGCCTTCACATTTTCTACTACCGTGATATCCTTGATAGCTTTGATTTTATCGGGGTTGATCTCGATTCCCGATTGGACACCATGAAGCCAAGACACTTGCCCGAGCCAACCCTGAACACACACTTTTCTGGGTTGAGCTTCATATCGTACTTCCTCAGTATATCAAAAGTCTCATGCAAATGCTTTAAATGGTCCTCTGCTCGCGTGGACTTAACTAACATGTCATCAGTATAAACTTCCATTGATTTTCCTATTTGTTCTTTGAACATTTGGTTTACTAGGCGTTTATAATCTGCACCAATGTTTTTTAGTCCGAACGACAATACATTATAATAATAGGTGCCATACATAGTGATAAACGATGTATTTTACTGATCCTCCGGGTTCATCTGTATTTGGTTCTACCCAGAGTAGGCATCGAGAAAATTTAGAATCTCGTGGCCGGTCGTGGCAGCGATCATACAATCTATATTAGGCAAAGGAAAAGAATCCTTAGGGCATGCTTTATTAAAATCTTTATAATCTACACTCATTCTAAGTTTATTTCCCTTCTTAGGGACTACCACTACGTTTGATAACTATTCGGGATATTTTATTTCCCCAAATGGATCCTATTTTGAGAAGTTTGGTTACCTCATCCTTGATGAATACATGCTTAACCTCGGACTGAGGCCTTCTTTTTTGCTTCACCGGATGGAACTTCATTCCGGGCTTAATCTATGGTTAGTGATTTCCGGCAGAATCCTTATCATATTGAGATGGGATCAAGCAAAGAAATCCATGTTATCTAAAAGGAATTGAATAGGTGTTTTTCTAAGCTCAGAGGTTAACCCCGTGCCAAGGTATACCTTTCTTTCGGGTTGATACTCGATCAGTATGACTTGTTCTAGCTCTTCGACCGTTGACTTGGTGGCGTCGGAGTCATCGAGAATTATAAAGGATCAAGGGATCAGTAGTCGTCATCCTTGTCGGTCCCTTGCTTCTCCGATTGGGTCGAGGATGGTGTTTGTGGTTGCTATTTGACCTCATATTTTCCATTCGAATCCGATCCCTTTATTGATGAGAGTGTCGATACCAGTATCACTTCATCAATTGCAAACATCTCCTTGGTAGCGGGTTGCTCCCCGTACACCGTTTAGACTCCTTCTGGTGTCCGGAACATTAGAACTTGGTGAAGGTTTGAGGGTAGCGCCCTCATGTTATGGATTCAAGGACTTCCGAGCAGGGCGTTGTACCTCATCTCACCCTCGATCACATGGAACTTTGTTTCTTGGATGGTCTCGGCCACGTTCACTGGCAAAATAATTTCATCTTTGGTGGTTTCGCTTTCCATGTTGAAGCCGTTAAGTAATTAGGATATGGGCATAATTTGATCTTGTAGGTCGAGTTGTTCTATGACCCTCAATCAAAAAATGTTGGCCGAGCTACCTAGAACAATCAAAACACATTTAAATTGAATTTTATTCATAAAAATAGATATTACCAGTGCGTCGTTGTGGGGTAGTGAGATCCTCCTATGCATCCTCGTCATTGAAATACAAGGTCCCTTCTTGTACATAGTCCCGAGTTCTCTTTTCCCTCGTGATCGACACCTTGGTGCGCTTGAATATGGGTCTCTGTGGAATATCGACCCTACCAACAATTATGTGAATTACGTGTTGTGGCTCTGCTTGTTCATTCTTCTTGTCTGCATCCTTGTTTCTAAATTGGTTTTTAGCCCGATCGCTTAAGAATTATTGAAGATGACCCTCGTTGAACAAACGGGCTACCTCCTCCATGATACTTGCACATTTGATTAGGATTTCTCTAGGCCGGATCAGTCTGTAGTGGTCGGGGCCACCTGGTGTCTTTGATGTGCCCAGTGGTCGATACAAGAGCTGATGCGTCAAAATTAAAGTTGTATTCCGATAGTCGTGGTGCTTCTTTGGGCTCGACATTTCTGTCAAAACCACTCTTACTCATGAGCCCTCGTGGGCTCTGTCCTTGATCATTTCTTCTATCAATTCGAACGGGGTTGCATCCAGGCCCTTTGTTTCTCCGATCTCCACCGTATGGCTGATATTGATCTCTGTTTGACCATGGATCCCGGTCAATATCCCTTTTAACTCTGTCGATGTTCATGTTTGGATAAACGGACCCGGAAGGAGCCCTCAACTGGTTATCCTCGACCCTAATCTTTGACCGGTACCGATTTTCCATATCGACAGGTTAAAGCTGGATATTCGATCAAGTTCTGCTTTAACTGTTGTGAGGCTACCAAACTTCGTATGTTTAGGCCTTGAGTGAAAGCTTGAACAGCCATATCATCAGCGACCAGAGGCAGATCCATACGCTCCATTTGGAACTGAGATACGAACTCTCTGAGCATCTCATTGTCTATCTGTTTCACTTTGAAGAGGTCTGGCTTTCTAGTCTCGACCTTTATCGCTCCGGTGTGTGCTTTGTCGAACGAATCTACGAGCATGGCAAAAGAATAAATGGAGTTAGGTGGAAAATTATGGTACCATATCATCTCCCCCTTAATAATGTTTCTCCGAATTTCTTCAGCAGTACGAACTCAATCTCATCGTCCTCTAGATTGCTCCCTTTTATTGTGCATGTGTAAGAAGTTACTTGCTCGTTAGGGTCGGTAGTTCCATTATACTTTGGAATTTTTGGCATGCGGAATTTCTTTGGAATGGGCTTAGGATCCGCGCTCGGGGGGAAGGTCTTTTGTACGAACTTCTATGAATCCAAACCCTTCAAAATCGGTGGTGCCCCCGGAATTTCATCAACCCGAGAGTTATATGTTTCCACTTTTTTTCATTCACTTCAATCTTCTTCTCCCCCAAATCAATTCGCTTTGTCAGATCCTCGAACATTTTCAATATAGCGGGGTAGGTCCTTGACTCATTCACATTTGACCTCCCCGGCACTGGTTCGGCCCTGTGAAAAACTTCGTGTGGTGGCTCGGGTTCGACCCTACTCGGTGCATGGTTCTGATTTTGAAGCTGTGCTATTGCAGCTTGTTGAGCCTACAACATTTTGAATATTATTCGAAGGCTGATTTCACGTTTTTTGCTACCTTATGTTTTCTGACGGGCTGATCAAACGTCTCTGCGAACTCTATTTTTGGGGTCGACGTCTAGATTTGCATTGAGGGCAACATGGGAACTGATGTCGATTGGGTCTGCAACTGGTACTCCCTCGAGGTCAACTGGAGGCACTTCGTTTCCTGGGGCGGCTACGTTATCATTTTTTCCATGAAAACCAAGGCCATTGTCGATGTGTGTGGGTACTAATTAGAGTTTGACATGCTGATCCTACAATCAAAAATGCTTACAAGAACAAGTGTAAAGCAATGTGTGTTATTACAATTAGTACCAGGCAATCACTATTATCCCTAGTCCCACGGTGGGCGCCAAGCTATTTACCCTTAAAATTGGATAAGAATTAAATTTGTAAGTGGTTTTAATGATATGTGATTTCACTGGGCACAAACTGAAAAATATGAGAATTGATGTTAAAAATTAACTGTAAAATAAAGAAAACCTATATAAAGTGTGGCTTGGCCTTCGAGCTAGATAGCCCTCGATATGCGTGAATGTTATTTTTACAAGATGATTAGTGTATACGGTAGAAATCGAGACTACCTGATTTTTTTATTTGATCGAGATAGGAATGTCACGCCAAAGAGCTAGGACGTCGAGTCCGAAATTGCAGCCTCTTTTTAGACAAAGGTCGACATCAATAATCGAGGCTAGAAAGAGACATACTCCGAAGTAACATCAGTATAGCTTGATAATGGAAAAGGCGAGATATCCGCGACAAGTTGAGGATTGTGGCGTGAATCTCGGAACGAATCGATCTACGGTAGCTAATCGGTTGTTAATATGATTTCCTACTATAATTATATGTGTACCTTATTTAAGACTCATCTATTACATAAAGAGGAATCCTTTTCATTTTCAATCATCAATTGTTCACTGACAAAAATACATACACTCATTACAATTGCTTTATCATTTACTGTTCTTACCATTCCACCTCGAGACTGTCCCAAATCGAGGTCGAGGCTTTGCTTACATACTGGTTTGATTTAGTTTATTCTCTAATAAATCTATTTAATTCCTTGTTTATCAATTGGTATTGGATTAAATCACATATCCTTAAAATCACAATATAAGTTTAATTGTTATTCGAATTTGAGGGTAAAGAGTTTCGCGCCCACCGTGGGGCTAGGGATAATAGTGATTGTTTAGTGCTGACTCTGTTAACACACACTACTTTATTCTTGTTCTTGTCATGTATCTTTTCTTTCAGGTTAAAACATGTCAAACTCATAAAACAAACCCACATATGGTGACAATGGCCTCGGGTTTCACGGGGAAAACGACAATGTAATTGCTCCAGGAGTGGAGGTGCCACAGGCTAATCTCGGGGAGCACCGGGTGCCAACCCAGTCGATGTCAGTCTCCAAGTTATATTCGAGATGCTAGAGGCTCAGCAAGCCGCTATCACCCAGCTGCAAATTCAACATAGATCTCCGAGTGGGGTCGAGCCAGAAACCACTCGCCGTACCGAGCCAGTGCCAGAGAGGTCGAATGGTAGCGAATCAGGGATAGATCCCGCAATAATGAAAATGCTCGAGGAGATCACCAAAATAATTGAGTCAGGAGAGAAGAAAATCAAAACTAATGATAAAAAAGTGGAAACATACAACTCCCGAGTTGACCAGATACCGGGGGCACCGCCGATTTTGAAGGGATGGATTCGAAAAAATTTGTACAGAATTATCTCCCCCAAGTGCGGCTATGCCCATTACTAAAAAGTTCCACATGCCAGATATACCTAAGTACAATGGGACCATTAATTCCAACGATCACGTTACCTTCTACAGATGTGTCATCAAAGGTGACGATTTTGAAGACAATTAGATCGAATCTGTGTTACTGAAAAAGTTCGGAGAGACCCTGCCGAAGGGAGCAATGATTTGGTACCACAATCTACCGCCAAATTCCATCGACTAATTTGCCATGTTAGCTGACTCTTTCGTAAAGGCATATGTCGCGGCCATAAATGTTGCGACAAGGAAATCAAACCTTTTCAAGGTGAGACAGAGGGATAATGAAATGCTGAGGGAGTTCATATCCTGATTTAAAATGGAACGCATGGAATTGCTACTGGTCACAGATGATTGGGTCGTTCAAGCTTTCACTCAAGGATTGAATGAACGAAGTTCGGTAGCGTCACATCAACTGAAGCTACATTTGATCAAATATCCGACAGTGACTTGGGCCGATGTGCACAATCGGTACCAATCGAAGATCAGGGTGGAGGATGACCAACTGGGAGCTCCTTACGGTTAAGTGCATCCAAACAAGTGGGCAGCTAAAAATTAGAGGGACATCGACCGGAGCCGAAGTCGAACAAAGATTGATACCAACCGTACACCGGAGATCTCAAGAAAAATAGTCCAGGACGCAATTCCGCCCGGAACGATCGAAGAAGTGACCGAAGATAGAATTATTGGGGACTTATGAGCAAAAGTGGTATTGATAAGTATGTTGATCCCACAGAGGCACCTCTATTGCTAGACTATAATTTTAATGTCGACGCATCGGGAATTGAATCGACGATTGGAAGAATAAAATATACCAGATGGCCTAGGCCCATACAGACCGATCCTTCCCAAAGAAACCCCAATTTGATGTGTAAATATCATGGCACGCATGGTCACAGGACCGAGGATTGCAGAAAATTAAGAGAGGAGGTAGCCCATTTATTCAATGAGGGCCACCTTCGGGAATTCCTAAGTGATCGAGCCAAGAATCATTTTAGGGAAGGGGACGCCAACATGAAAAATGAACATGAGGAGCCGCAACATGTAATTCATACGATCATCGGAGGGGTCGATATCTCACAAGGGCCTGTATTCAAACGCACTAAGGTATCAATTACTAGGGATAAACGGACCCGAGATTATGTGCCAGAAGTCACCGTATCATTCAACAACGAGGAAGCAGAAAGAATTTCTCAGCCTCACAATGACACTCTAGTAATTTCTATCTTGTTAAATAAATTTCAAGTTAAGTATGTTTTAGTGGATCCAAGTAGCTCGGCAAATATCATCCGATAAAGGGTCGTGGACCAGCTTGGCCTACAGGATCAAATTGTGCCGCATCTCGGGTCTTGAATGCCTTTAATATGGCCAGTAAGACAACTAAAGGAGAGATTATCCTACCGGTGAACGTGGCCAAAACCATTCAAGATACCAAGTTCCACATCACCGAGGGTGACATGAGATACAACGCCCCACTCGGGAGGCCTTGGATTCACAACATGAGTGCAGTCCCTTCGACTATCCACCAAATGATTAAATTCCCAACGTCGGACGGGGTAAAAACAGTGTACAGGGAGCAGCATGCTGCAAAAGAAATGTTCGCGATCGATGAGTTAATAACTGTATTGGCATCAGAGATATCGAGCATCAAAGGTAAACAGGAAGTCAAATAGCAATCACCGCCACCTGCCTCGACCGAATCGGAGAAGCAGGAAATAAAAGGAGCAGAGGAAGAATTCTTGACTCCTTAAACTTTTGTTGTTCTCGAAGATTCCGATGCTGCCAAACCAATGGTCGAAGAGCTGGAACAGGTTATATTGATCGAGTATCTGCCCGAGCGAAAAGGTATACCTGGGAACGGGGTTAACCCCCGAACTTGGGAAAAAGCTTATTCAATTTCTTATTGACAACATAGATAGTTTTTCTTTGTCCCATTTAGACATAACAAGAATCCCACTAGAGATAACAACACATCGACTAATCCTGGACCCAAAGTTCAGAGCGATAAAACAAAAGAGAAGACCCCAGCCCGAGGTAAAACACGCATTCATAAAGGATGAGGTAACTAAACTTCTCAAAATAGGGTCCATTCGGGAGGTTAAATATCTCGAATGGTTTTCCAATGTAGTCGTAGTTCCTAAAAAATGGAACAAACTTAGGATGTGTGTATATTATAAGTATTTAAACAAGGCATGTCCGAAATATTCTTTCATATTTCCTAACATCGATTGCATGATCGACGCCATGGCCGGCCACGAGATCCTCAGTTTTCTCGATGCCTATTCCGGGTGCAATCAAATTCAAATGAACCTGGAAGACCAATAAAAGACTTCATTTATCACCAAGTATGGAACATATTGTTATAATGTAATGCCCTTCGGGCTAAAAAACGCAGGAGCTACCTACCAACGCCTAGTAAATAAAATGTTCGAGGAACAAATAGGTAAGTCACTGGAAGTATATATTGATGACATGCTAGTGAAATCCCTACGCGCAGAGGACCCTTTGACACATTTTCAAGAAACATTCAAGATACTGAGAAAATACAACATGAAGCTCAACCCCGAGAAATGGGCTTTTGGGGTCGGATTGGGAAAGTTCCTTGGGTTCATGGTGTCTAATCGGGGGATAGAGATCAACCCTGATAAAATCAAGGCCATCGAATACATCACCATTGTGGACAGCATTAAATCCATGCAAAGGTTGACAGCGCGGATAGCCGCTTTAGGCCGATTCATCTCGAGATCGTCGGATCGGAGCCATATATTATTCTCTTTACTCAAAAAGAAGAATGACTTTGCCTGGACCTTGGAATGCGAATAGGCGTTAGAGGAATTGAAGTGATACATCTTGATCCCACCTTTTCTTCACACTCCAAAGACAGATGAAGAACTCTACTTGTATCTGGCAGTTTCAAAGATCGCAGTAAGTGGTGTCCTTGTTCGAGAAGAACAAGGTATGCAATTTTCTGTTTATTATGTAAGTCGAACTCTAGGAGAAGCAGAAACTAGATATCCACACTTAGAGAAATTTTCACTTGCACTGATAAGCGCCTCTAGGAAACTAAAACACGGTTTTCAATGTCACCTCATATGTGTATTAACCACTTACCCGCTTCGTAATGTTTTGCATAAGCCCGAACTGTCGGGCCGATTGGCCAAATGGGATGTCGAACTCAGTAGGTATGATATCGAATATCAACCTCGAACGGCCATCAAGTCTCAAATTTTAGAAGACTTCGTGGCAGATTTCACGCCAACCCTCGTACCCGAAGTCGAAAAAAGAACTCTTGTTAAAATAAGGTCGGTGTGGACCCTTTTCACTGACAGCGCTTTGAAAGTGAAAGGGGTGCGGGCTACGCATCACTTTGAAGCCACCCATGGGCAACACTATTAGACAGTCCATCAAAACTTCTAAGTTGACTAACAATAAGGCCGAGTACGAGGTCGTGATTGCAGGTCTCAAACTAGCTAAAAGCTTGGGAGAAGAGGTCATTGAAGCCAAATTTGACTCCTTGCTGGTAGGAAACCAAGTTAACAAAACCTTTAAGGTTCGAAAGGATAGAATGCAAAGGTATTTGGAAAAGCTGCAGATGACCCTGCACCATTTTAAAGAATGGACCTTGCAGTACGTACCTCGCGAGGAGAACAGTTAAGCCGATGCTCTTGTAAATTTGGGGTCATCAGCCGAGGAGGAAGCTCGGGGACTGTCGTTCAACTCTCAAGATCCGTGATCGAAGAAGGTCACACTGAGATAAAATCCACAATCTTAACTTGGGATTGGAGGAATAAATATATTGAATACTTGAAGAACGTAAAGCTCCCATCGGACCTTAAAGAATCGAGGGCCTTACGAATGAAAGATGATCAATTCACATTGACTGAAGATGGAACATTGTACAGGAGGACGTTCGATGCACCATTAGCTGTATGTTTGGGACCAGGAGACACTGATTATGTTCTATGAGAAGTCCATGAAGGAACTTGTGGGAACCGCTACGGTGCCGAATCGCTAATTCACAAAATCATCAGAGCAGGATACTATTGGGATAGTATGGAAAAAGACACTAAGGAGTTTGTTCAAAAATGTGATAAATTCCAAAGGTACGCACCAATGATCCACCGACTTGGAGAACAACTTCATTTGGTCCTATTTACCATGGCCATTCGTGAAGTGGGGGATGGACATCGTCGGCTCTCTACCATCAGCTCCAGGTAAAGCTAAATTCATCTTGTTTATGACTTACACAACTCTAAATGGGTGGAAGCACAGGCCTTCGGGAAAGTCAAAGAAAAAGAAGTTATAGACTCATCTGGGATCACATCATACGCCGATTCGGGATATCTGCCGAAATTGCATGCGACAATGGAAAATAATTCATCGGCATCAAGGTAACAAAGTTTCTCGAAGAACATAAAATAAAAAGGATCTTATCAACACCGTATCATCTAAGTGGAAACGGACAGGCCGATTCAACAAACAAAACCATCATTCAAAATCTAAAGAAAAGACTAAACGACGCCTAGGGAAAATGGAGAGAAATTTTACTCGAGGTCCTTTGGGCATATCAAAGAACATCGAAGTCTAGTACGGGGGCAACCTCGTTCTCCCATATGGCTCAGAAGCCTTGATTCCAGTAGAAGTCGAGGAACCCAGAGCCAGATTTCAAATTACAATGGAAGAATCAAAATCACGAGGCTATGAATACTAGCCTTGAAATACTAGATTAAAAATGAGAAGTCGCACTCGTTCGAATGCCTGCACTAAAACAACGAATCGAGAGATACTATAATAGAAGAACAAACCTTTGCCACTTCAGAATCGGGGAATTAGTCCTAAGGAGGTCACCATCAACACTTGAGATCCTACTGAAGGGAAACTCGGCCCAAATTGTGAAGGAACCTATCAAGTCCTCGATATCATTGGAAAGGGATCTTACAAGCTAGGCACGATAAATGGAGAATAACTACCCAACAATTGGAACATCTCACTCCTCAAGCGATACTACTGTTGAGGTATGACCTTCTCCCGTTTTCATTTATGTTTTTCACTTACTTATTTTTAGGTGTTCGAACAAAAGTATCGGAGTTACCATCAAGCAGGAAGATAATAAGACTCTAAAGCACGCGTTGCACTTTTTTTCCCTTTGACCGGTTTTTATCCCAAATGGGTTTTTCCATAAAGGTTTCTAATGAGGCAACCATTGTTCCTGCTGACTTAGAGTATCCGAGGTCCCCATACATTCAACCTCTAATACTAGGGGCATCACCCTCGAATTATTTATCTTCAAGGGAAAATATTTCGTGTCAAAAGGGTCTCGATAGGGAAACTTTGTAATGGGCCAAACTGTCGAATGAACCATGTCCATATAGATTACTCGAGCCCCAATGCAAAAACATGTACGCATGAATAAATTATTCAAAGAAGCATTTTTCCTTATCAAATATCTTGTGCCTCGAAGAAAATTTTCTACTATACAAGCTCCATGCTTATGATTTCTGTGAAAAATGGCTCAAGGGACGAGTACAAATGCACCTCGAACGGTCAACCCCCCCTACTCGGGGACTTCCATCGAAAATCAACATGTTCGAGTTATCCAAACTTGAATCCAAAAGACCTCAGAAAGGCACCCCTCGATTTATAGGCCAAGTCCATCATTCTTGGGGACTAACGCTTCGAACAAGTTGGAAGTCTTGTTGTGAAATAAGCACAAGAGGCATACCCAAAGGCTACAGCTAAACTAATCATTTCGTAGACGTCTGAATCCCACAATAAAAACAGGCCTTCGAATTCTTTAAAACCTAGTTAAAAAAGGCTACCCTCGGCAAAATAATCAAAAGGGCTTCGATAAAATCAGCCCTCAAAAAACCTTAAGAGGTATCAATTTATCCTAGCACAAACTTGTGCCAAGGCACAAAAAGCAAAGGGATTTCGATCAACATTAAACCCTCAAAAGCCCCAATGGGTAAAAATTATATGCTAAGGCATAAGAAATGTTTACTAAGTCTTTAAGCCGAAAGAGGGAAAAATAGCCATCCTTTAGAGGCCATATCGGCCCAATTTAAAAAGCCTAAGGGCCTATTACGCTTAGAGTTCGAGATCGTGTTCTCACTCATTTCGAACCTAAGGGTTCCACTATTTCAAGCTCAAACAAAAACTCACTCGACTACGGCTCGAGGATTCATTATTACTCGATACAAACCTTAAGGGGTATGTTGCTGTAAGTTCAAACCTTACTCGAACTCGACTATTGTGACTTCGATCAAGCCAGCCAAAACAAAAATCTCTAACATATTGTTCAAAGCATAAAATTGTGCTAAAATTTTACAAGGCACAAAGCATGTTTGAAGACAAAATTTGAGAAGGCATTCAAAAGAGAAATTTCTTTAAATTTATATGGACAAAAATATGTACAAGGGACCGACAAGGATCTTACAAAAAAAAGGAAAAATAAATCCTAACTATGTCTTGGGTTGATTTCTTCCTCGAGGGAACCTTCTCCTTCAGGCCCCTCGCATTATCAGACCTACCTCGGCTGCCTTCATCATCATAATCTTCATCATCGAAGGAGGAAAGAAATCTGGCATCGACTTCAAGCACCTTAGCTTGAGTTATCTCCTCGGAGTGGTCAAAACCTCGAGCATGGATTTCTTCTAAGGTCTCCCTACGAGATTGTCACTTACCCAAATCATTACTCATCCGCATACGATCGGAGGCCTCCCTCAGCTGAGTTTGGGTAGCCTCGGCATCAACCAGGTACATGGCTATAGACTTTTCAGCCAAGACCTTCGTCTTTTCGACCTCCGCCTTGGCCTCAGCAATCTCGGCCTCGAGCTCTTCGATCCTTTTTGCTTGAGCTGAGCTCTTCTCTTTAGTGCTCCGAAGTTGAACTTCATATTCTCCTTCCGCCGATCGCAGTCAACTTTAACTTGATCGACTTCCCCACGGAACAGCTCAATCCTTTCAATCTTTTGCTGCAACTGAGATATTGAAGTATTAGCCTCTACCATTGGATCAAGTCCGTACTTTTTCAAAAGGATAGTTACCTGCTCGTTCATCTTGGTCTCTTCCTTACGAGCCTTCGCCAAATCTTCTAAGGTCCCTGAGCTCTTCATCCTTCTGCCCGCAAAGGATCTTTAAAGCATTCCTCTCCTCCGAGGTATTATGGATCTCGGCCTCGAATTAACCCAGGCCGGCCCAAGACTTGGTAAAGGACTACACATGAAGAAAGATATAAGTCATCCTTAAATAAAGAAAAAGAAGAAAATGAGTTACAACAACTAATACTTACCCGAGATAGGAGACGTTGAGCCTCTTCGAAGAGGATGGAAGCATCATTAAGGTCGGAGGCATGACCCCAGTATAGCAATACCTAAATGGATACCCTTCACCAGAGACTCCTCTTATGTCGGGGGTATTCATGTCCTGAGCCTCTCTTATTGCCTCCTCAGAGTAAGTTGGAAGAGAAGGCGAATGACCTGTTTTCATTGCCCCAAGCAAGTCACTCGAGGCGCTCTGATCGACCCTCGGGGTTTCGGAACCGACCCCGTCCGGTATGTTTGTGGATGGTCGAGTTATGATCTCAACCTCATGCGATTCGGGGTCCTCACCCGAACCCTTCTTGGAACTCCTCCTCATCATGAGGCTTGATTTCAGCAGTCAGCTCCGGCTCTAAAGGTTTGGCGGTCTCGATGGCCTTCCTGGGTCGAGCCATTAGTGTAGGCGTCACCTTATTCTTCTTCTTCCTCTTCATCTCTCAAACTTCGGACCGAGTCCATAGTAAGAGGAATGATCTTCCTCCTAGTTCTTCGAGTTTTGGGTTTGGGGTCTTCGGTTATCTTTCCCCGGCTTCGGAATCGGGGAGATGGCCTCTTCCTCGCCACTCGGGGGCATCATGATTGTGTCTTTATTCAGGCCAACACAAAAAGAATCTTAGTAAGAAATAAAGGTATGGGAAGTATCTCGGATATAAAGAAGAAAACACTTAGCATGGTTCTTTACCTCGCATATGCCATTTGCAAAGTCACGCCAGCTGCGCTCAGCATGGGAGGAAGTCGAGGCCAACTTCTTAACCCAGTCTTCAAGGTCAAGGACTGCGAGAGGCATCCAGGCAACCGTTGCATAACAAATTAAAATGTTACACAAAGCAAAAGCAGAGTATGAAGATTAATAATTAATACATTACTTACGATCGAGGTTCCACTCCTCGGGGAACGGCAATTTCTCCTCTGGAATGATGTCACATGTCCTTATCTAGCACGAACTGGCTCATCCAACCCAGGTCCTTGTCCTCATCGATGCTCGCAAGCAATGCCTTCATTTCTCGGTGTTGGAGCTTGATCAACCCTCGAAACATTCAGGGTTGATATAACCGCATGAGGTGGCTGAGAGTGAACTCCAGCCCATTGGCCTTGCTGGAGAAGAAGAGGAGCATGATCACCATGTGCCAGAACGAGGGGTGAACCTAATCGGGGGTGACCTGGTACCTCTTGCAAAAATCAATGATAACTGGGTCAAGGGGATCCAATATGAAGGGGTAAGTGTAAACACTTGGAAACCCCTCCACATGAGTGGTAATTCTCTCTTCGGGGGCGGGGATCTGTACCACGACCTCGGGCCCCGAGTTACAATATCTCTTCATGGCCTCGAGATGGCCCACCGTTATCGAGCAGATGTACATCGACATGTGTTCGCATCGGCCTGGGACCGGTGAAGGGTTCTCGACTATGAAGTCAGATTTAAAGTACATGGGCCAACAACATACTCGTAAGGGAGCGGTTCCACCGGTTTGTCACCGGCTGGCCGGGAAGAAGAGGAAAAATCTTTCTCCTTTTGTGGGATGGTTTTGGAGGCTTTCTCCATTGATTCATATAGAAAGAAGCAGAGAAAGGTGAAACTTGGTGTTTTGGTGCTAACGAAGTTGACTTAATAGGCGGTGAAAGAGAAGAGATGGAGAGAGTTAAGGGACTTAGAGGTTTTGATGAAGGTGAAAGTAAACTTTTGATTCAACAAAAGAATCTGCATTTATATATTTATGCGAGGTTCGATGATGCTAGTGGCCGACTGTCCACTGACAAGCATCAATGATTTGGGGAACTACATCGACGGGATAGTTTGGTCACCTCCGTCGCTTACGTCACGAGGATGATATCACTATCGAGGTCTCCAGGAAATCGAGGCACAAGTCATTTCTTATCATTTTACTCTAAGAAATGAGGGGAATATATGTATACAATAGAAATCGGGGCAACCCGATTTTTTTCTTTGATGGTGATAGGAATATC
This sequence comes from Nicotiana paniculata, assembly GCA_005239505.1. Lineage (NCBI taxonomy): Eukaryota > Viridiplantae > Streptophyta > Magnoliopsida > Solanales > Solanaceae > Nicotiana > Nicotiana paniculata. The sequence goes on from ML313825.1 coordinate 144,473, forward strand.
ACGTCAAAGAGATAGGACGTCGAATTCGAAATCGATGTCTCTTTTCAGGCAAAGGTCGACATCAATAATTGAGGCCATAAAGAGACAGACTCCGAAGTAACATCGGTATAGCTTGATAACGGAAAGGGCGAGATATCCGCGACAGGTCGAGGATCGTGGCATGAATCTTGAAATGGATCGATCTACGGTGGTTAATCAGTTGTAAATATGATTTCCTACTATATGTATAAGTGTACCTTATTTAGAACTCCTCTATTATATAAAGAGTAATCCTTTTTATTTGCAACCATCAATTATTCACTGGAAAAAATATATACACTCGTTACTTTCTTGTTATTTCACTTATTGTTCATCAGAATTGATTTATCATTTACTGTTCTTACCGTTCCACCTTGAGACTGTCCCAAATCGAGGTCTAGGCTTTGCTTACATACTGGTTTGATTAATTCTATTGTCTAATACATCTGTTTAATTCCTTGTTTATCAATTGGTATTGGATTAAATCACATACTCTTAAAACTACAATATAAGTTTAATGGTTATATGAATTTGAGTGTAAACAATTAGAACCCCATTTATATAGTAGAGAAATTCTACTTATGGTACAATTCTAAATACAGAAGGAAAACCCATTATTACCTAATTAACCGGTATTTACTTGATACGTGTCGTGATTTCTGCCATGATCCTTGCCTGATCACGGATATCTTGGCTTTTCGTTATTTGACTCAGCAGGCTTCCTTCGATCTCGCTCGATCTCTGCCATGCTCGGTCTCGATCGCGACTGGTCTCGGTCTTGATCGGTCACTAATTCATGAGCTTAGTAATCTATCTTCGTGTCATAGCTCGATACAACGTGAGGTCGAACCTTGGCATGCCACCCCAGTCTCGATTAACCATAGAAAATTAGGCAAGTCCAATTTTGACCATATACAGATATCAAATTAATTTTAAGTTAAACTAAAAGAAAGAAGAGTATAATGGTCTTGTTTCAGCAATCTACTTCTTTAAAATTCATCGAGCTTCAGTTACATGACACAACACAGCCAATAATTGATTCAAGATATATAATAGATTGCAGTCATTCATAATGTCATGGGCGGCTTTCCAACCATGCCCCATGACCCCTTGGACTCGCCCCGTGGAGTCCTGGCAAGCCTCCCAATGCCTAGCGCCACGGACGGCTCCGTGGTCCTGGCCGTGCCAAGTGACAAGCATGCATGTGCCTCTGTCGCCCCACTGATATCCCTCGCTAACGCCCAGCCGCAAGCAGCTGCCAACAGCGCCGCGCGTGCAGATTGTGATGCCAGATACAAAGTTGCTGACATCGGACCTGTTTCTACCTTGTAGGAAACTAAGTCCTTTTCATTGTAAATATAGAGTAGTTTTATTCCATGTAATTTCATTATGTTCCTCTAGCTTAATTAGGTCAAGTCATGTAGCTTTGGTTTATTTTTTTTAAGCATTATTAGGGGGGATCAAGCATTCAAAACTTTCTAGCAAGCAATTCTCTGTACTGGTGTCTCTCACGCTCGACACCGCATTGCCTTCTTTTGTAATAACTTTCATTTATGAAATCAAGCTTTCTTTCAATTCTCTTTAATGTTCCCTCAATTGTTCTTGACATCAGTTTTCCCGTACGTCACTAACAATCTCGTCTAGCATACGGAGGGGATCTCATTTGGTGGACAACAGCTGTCTGACATCAGTTGCTTAGCCTTACGTCGCCCTTCCAAGGAACATCAGGAAGGATCCGCGTAATACTTGGTATCAGAGCCTAGGCTCGACATCGGACGAGGGAATGAATTTCCATTACCACCATTTCTGACCATGGTGAATCATGGGGACCGCATTGCGACCCTTGAGGAGACAGTTGACATATTACGACCCATTGTAAATACGGTGCCTGAACTACAAACCAATCTAGTGCAAAGGTTGGATGACCTGGACCGCAGAATGTTCCAGGCCGAAGTTGACATAGAAAACATCAGTCGCGACTTTGAAGGAGACCGGCAAATGGCAGCTACCGAGGCAGCCATAATTTTTGGTAAATTCGAGGACCTCCGACAGAAGCATACCAAGGATTTAGCCTACAGGGCACAAGAGACAGACAGGGTGACTGCCATGCAGCAAACTATAGACAACTTGACAGGCCAGCTTAATATTGTTAATGTTTCTCTACAAGGCTTGCTTCGATGAGATGAAAATCAAATCGGGGGTGCTGTGAACCTCGCCCCCATGGCACAAAAAACGAATATTCCTGAGCCAAAGCCATACAGTGGAGCTCGGAATGCTAAAGAAGTGGAGAATTTCATCTTCGACATTGAGCAGTACTTCGATGCCGTGGGAGGCCTAGAGGAAGCTAAGAAGGTAGCAATTGTTGCCATGTATCTTCGGTGTGATTCTAAGCTCTGGTGGCGAGTGAAGTATGAAGCCATCAGGTCCGGTGAAGATGCTTTGGAGACATGGGAAGAACTGAGGCAGCCATACACCTACAATTATTTCCCGAGAATGTTGAGTATAATGCAAGGAGGAAACTACGGGAGCTCTGACAGACCAGATCAGTGCGGGACTACGTGCAAGAATTCTCCGCGCTCATGATGAACATCCATGACATGGGGGACAAATACAAGCTCTTCACATTCCTGGAAGGGTTGAAACCTTATGCCCGCATGGGGCTGCAAAGACAACGGATAGATACCCTACCCAAGGCGATCCAAGCAGCGGAATGCCTTGGGAACTACCAACTGGAAACTCGGAAGGATAGGCCTCCACCACATGTCCGAGCGGATACAAAGGAGGCCAGCCTAACAGTGGTGGCCCTAGCAGAAGTGGGGGAGATCGAAGTGCACCCAAATCTAAGGCTCCTTCCGCAAGCAGCAATAGTGTTGCATCAAACAACAATGATCATGGGAGAAAGCCCCCATCAGGATGCCGTCATTGCGGAGGGCCACATTGGAAAAACGAATGTCCACATGCACAAATGAACGCCTATCAAGCTTATGATGATGGGACGGATGACGAAGAAGACGATGCGGAGCAGACCGAACTAATTGGTGCCTTCAATGAAATTGTGTGTTCTATTTCTGAGGCATTAGCGGTAACCAGTGTTGGTATCCGTAAGAAGAAGGACCCCTGCCCAATCCCCAAAAAGGGAAAAAGGATACGAATGAAGGGACTCCTCTTAAACAAAAGAGGACCTTGATGTTCATTGAACTGAAGGTAAATGGCAAGCCCATTCGGGCGATGATAGATACAGGTGCTACCCACAACTACTTGGCCTCAACTCAGGTAGAGCGCCCTGGCATAGTTGTAGGAAAGGGAAGAGGTCACGTCAAGGCTATCAACTCACCTCCTCAGCCAGTGGGTGGAATAGCCAAAGGAGTACCAGTGAAGATTGGTCCTTATTAAGGAAAGTTCAACTTGCGCGTGGTGATCATAGATCACTTCGAGTTGATAGTTGGGCTAGAATTCTTGAGGCAAACCAACACCATGCCCATTCCATATGCGGACATGCTTCAGATGATGGGAGCAAATGGGGCCAAGCCCTGCACTATCCTGTGCATGTCCGTGAAAATGGCCGCTGAGAACATCTCGGCCTTGCAGCTGAAGAAGGGAGTCAAAAGACATGAACCTACGTTCCTGGCTACCCTATGCATTGAAGAGGTAGAATGCTTATCGGGTCCCATCTCTACACCTGTAAAGGAGCTAATACTGCAATTTGAAGACGTCATGCCACAGGAGATGCCAAACCGACTTTCGACTAGGCGCATTGTGGACCATGAGATTGAGTTAGTGCCGGGTGCGAAGCCACCTCCCCGGGCACCTTATAGAATGTCACAACTCGAACTCACCGAGCTTCAGAGACAATTGACGGAGATGCTAGAAACAGGGATCATTGTACCCTCCAAGTCCCCATATGGGTCACCTGTGCTTTTCCAAAAGAAACATGATGGTAGTGTACGACTCTGTGTGGATTATCGGGCTTTAAATAAAATCACTGTGAAGAACAAGTATCCTATTCCTCTCATGGCATACTTGTTCGATAGATTGGGGAGTGCAACGGTGTTCACAAAAATTGATCTAAAGACAAGGTATTTCCAAGTCCGAATTTCTGAGGGCGATGAACACAAGACGGCCTGTGTGACAAGATATGGGTCATTCGACTTCCTAGTTATTTCGTTCGGCTTGACTAATGCTCCAGCTACATTTTTCACCCTGATGAACCAAGTCTTCCGAGAGTATATTGATGAATTTGTGGTGGTCAATTTGGATGACATTGTGGTTTATATCCAAACACTGGAAGAACACCTGGAGCATTTGCGGAAGGTCCTAGCCCGGTTGCGGGAGCACGAATTTTACGCAAAGCTATCCAAGTTCTCCTTTGCTCAAAAATATATCGACTTCCCCGGATATGTCATTGAGGAAGGGCGGATCAATATGGACCAGCAAAAGATCCAAGCCATCACAGATTGGCCTCCACCTAAGGATATCCCCGCCTTGAGGGCATTCCTTGGCCTATGCAATTTCTATCGGCGATTTGTGAAGAATTACTCCCTTATCACAGTTCCATTGACAGAACTCCTCAAGAAGGTCACGCCTTGGGATTGGGGTCCTAGATGAGCGGAGGCCTTCAACGCATTAAAAGAGGTTATGTCTAGTAGCCCCGTCTTGGCCCTTCCTGATTTGGCCAAGCCATTCGAGGTACAAACGGATGCTTCTGACTATGAGTCTTGCTACAATACGGGCATCCCGTAGCATATGAGAGCCGGAAGCTGCACGATGCAGAGCGGTGCTATGCCGCCCATGAGAAAGAACTACTGGTTGTCGTTCATTGCTTACGCCTTTGGAGGCATTATCTGCTGGGATCCCCGTTCATGGTCAAGACAGACAAAATAGGTTAGTCATTTCATGACCCAGCCGAAGTTGAATGGCCGACAGGCCCGATGGCAGGAACTCCTAAAAGAATTTCACTTCAACCTAGAGTACCGAAGTGGGAAGAGTAATCATGTTGCTGATGCGCTCATTCGGAGAACTGATCTAGTGTTAGTGTGCCTACTCGCCACCCTAAGGGGGAGTGAAGTAGCTACCACCATAAAAGACCAGATACAGGATATACTCATCAGGGACCCTGCTGCACAGTATTTGGTTAATCTAGTAGGACAGGGAAAAGCTCACCAGTTCTACATGGAGGATGGGTTCCTGAAGGTAAAAGGGAACCGACTATATGTTCCTAAAGGAGGAGACCTGAGAAGAACTCATTTGGCGGAATGTCACGACATTCTATGGGACGGCCATCCCGGCGAAGAACGCACCATGACATTACTTCGCTGTGCATATTATTGGCCTCAAATGGCCGACGACGTCGCTCAGTATGTGAGGTCTTTTCTAGTATGCTAGAAGGACAAGTTCGACCACTTGACACAAGCGGGACTCTTGGAACCACTAGTTGTTCCAAAGAGACCTTGGGAAAGCGTGTCTCTGGATTTCATCACCGGATTTCCCAAGGTCAATGATCTCAGAACTATCTTGGTTGTGGTGGATCGGTTTTCCAAGTATGCCACCTTTATTACAGCACCTCAATATATATCAGCAGAAGATACATCTCGACGCTTTTTCTCCCATGTCGTCAAATATTGGGGCCTGCCCAAAGACATCGTTAGTGATCGGGATTCACGCTTCACTAGCAACTTTTGGACCCAACTATTTAAGTGCCTCAAGTCAAAATTGAGTCATAGCTCAAGCTTTCATCCGCAATATGATGTCCAGACGGAGAAGTTCAATGGTATGTTGGAGGAATATCTCCGCCACTTTGTTACTGGATCACAAAAGAATTGGGTGAAGCTTCTGGATGCTGCTGAACTGTGTTTCAATTCACAAAAGAGCTTTAGTCCAAAGAAAAGCACTTTTGAAATTGTTACCGGACAGAAACTGCTACTCCCACACACCGTGAATGCACCAAATATGTCCAAATCTCCTTGTGCTGCTAGCTTCTCAAAAGAATGGAAGCAAAATTTGGAGATAGTGCGGAGCTATCTAGTCAAAGCCCAAAAGCGGATAAAGAGGCATGTTGATCAGAATCGTCGCTTTGTTGAATACCAAGTAGGAGACAAAGTGATGGTCAAAATACCAAAGTGGTACTCGTTTGCAGGGGTCCATGACTCTCGCCTATTGCAAAAATATATTAGACCTTTGTCCATTGAAAGACGCACTGGGAAAGTTGCATACCGGGTGGATACCCCAGCTTGGTGGAATATCCACCCCGTCTTCCATGTCAGTCTTCTAAAACCTTTTCGGGAAGACACGGAGGATCCTTCACGGATCCAACTCACAATACCCAGTATTCGAGGCCCCAATTCAACCGGGAAAAGGCGTGCCGAGACTATTCAGGATGATCGAGTTATTCATGCCTCAAGGAAGGATCACCAAGAGTTTTTGGTGAAATGGCAAGGGTGTGATGCAGAGGAGAATACTTGGGAAAGGGGGACAAACCTCAAAGCCTATAAGAGCCTAATTAAAGATTATTACAAGTAAGGCACTGAGGACGTCGCCAACTCAGGTGGGGGAGAATGTCATGCGCGGCTTTCCAACCACGCCCCATGACCCCTTGGACACGCCCCATGGCGTCCTGGCAAGCCTCCCAACGCCTAGCACCACAGACGGCCCCGTGGTCTTGGCCACACCAAGTGACAAGCGCACATGTTCCTCTGTCGCCCCACCGATATCCCTCACTAGTGCCCAGCCGCAAGCAGCTGCCAACAGCGACACGCGTGCAGATAATGACGCGTGCGTAGATCATGATGCCAGAGACAAAGTTTCTAACAACGAACCTGTTCCTACCTTGTAGGAAACTAAGTCCTTTTCATTGTAAATATAGAGTAGTTTTATTCCATGTAATTTTATTATGTTCCTCTAGCTTAATTAGTTCAAGTCATGCAGCTTTGGTTTATTTTTGTTAAGCATTATTAGGGGGGATAAAGCATTCAAAACTTTCTAGCAAGAAATCCTCTGTATTGGTGTCTCTCACCCTCGACACCGCGTTGCCTTCTTTAGTAATAGCTTTCATTTATGCAATCAAGCTTTATTTCAATTCTCTTTACTGTTCTCTCAATTATTCTTGACATCGGTTTTCCCGTCGGCACTAACAATCTCGTCTAGCGTACGGAGGGGACCTCAGTTGGCGGACAGCAGCTGTACTGACATCAGTTTCTTAGCCTTATGTCGCCCTTCCAAGGAACATCAGAAAGGCGCCGCGTAATAGTAATATTTCTTTTCAAAAAGTTGAAGATAAGACAATATTCCAAACTTGCCAAATGCAGCAATTTTTTACTTGCCTTGCCAAGTTTCCTCCCATTTATGGAAACTGGAAAACCAATCTGTTTTGAAAAAGAAGCAACTTTAATTTAGCAAGAAGGGTTTTCTTCAGATGAACTCTAATCTGTCTGCTATTTTTGAAGTATGTGACTAAGATTTGTCCATGACTTTAACTACAAATATAATTTTGCAATAATCAATGATGGGGTTCTCAGTTCTTGGTCTAAAAAGGGTTTAAACATCCAAACTTATGATATCACATAATATCATAATCTGCACATCTTTTTGTGTGTGTTTTTTCATTTTGGATAACGTGATTAGGGGACTATCATAAAAAAGATTTGTTCTTTTAATCTATAATTTATAGGTAGAACCATCGGCAATTCGGACAAATATATTTCACATTTTTTATGGGCTTACAACTGTTACTAAATTTAAATTAAAATCTTAAGCCACCTTTTGATCTCATGCAAAAAGAAGACTAGTTTTTTTAAAGCAAATATACCACTAGGCAGGCTGCCTAGTGGCTAATATATAAATAAACTCCCAAAATTGGTCCAAAGCTTATAAGATGTCCAAACCAAAATAGAAGTTGCATGAAGCTACTAGCTACTATAAAGATAGAAAAGCTAAAATCTAAAATCTAATAAACTAGCTATTACAACATATTGAGCTGAGTGCTTCCTTCTCCTGTCAGTGTATGTGAATCCAATTGCCAGTGCAAAATACCAAGTAGCACCTATCAAGCTCTCACCAGGCACCAGGGTATACTGTCCATAGGCTAAAATGAATTCCAAACATCTCCACCATGGAGTTGAAGCCAGCATAGTATTCCAAGTGTAGCTACTATATGAACTCCATATGCAGTGAACTAAGTTTGTCCAAGTATTAATCATGTGCTCACTCATCAAACTTAACATGTAGAAGAGCCTGGCTTTAGGCAGGCTTTGCAAGGCTAAACCCAGGCTTGACCTGGCTTTAGGCAGGCTTTGCAAGGCAAAAGCCAGGCTTCAGCTGGCTTTAGGCGGAATTTGCAAGGAAAAAGACAGGCGTGAGCTGGATTTAGGCAGGCTTTACAAGGCAAAAGTCAGGCATGAGCTGGCTTTAAGTAGGCTTTGCAAGGCAAAAGCCAGGCTTCGTAACTGTGCCTTTTTTTGTTCTTGTAAGCTCAGATCTTCCATGCTAGAACCTTTAGTGTAGAAATAATTCTAAACATTGCTAAACCATCCTCAGATTGAGCATGCAAGCATGCAAATACCACTGAGAAATGATTCACCAATCTCTAGAAATACCACATGACAGGTTCAGCGTTTTCCTTAGTATTTGGCCATATCAGAAGTATGATAAATTATACCATCCAACACCTACTTATCGCATTGTTCCTGTACACTATCAAAGCACCCCCAGAATGAGCATGTGACCATGCTAATACCACTGGAAAGTACCTAACTAACATACAAAATGAGACAAAGAAATATGCAGGTTTGTGCAGAGTCCAATCCTGTGAAGCCATCAGTCTGGGGTTCTTCTCATTGCTATCCTAACCCTAAGGTTAGGTGTTTGAGATTTGTCTAGATTGATCAACCTCCTCCCTGCACTAGGCAGTTCAGAGAACGAATAAAACTCATATGTACCTGCAAAACAAAACACAATGTTAGCTATAAAATCCGCCACTGAGTTGCCTTCTCTTAACACATGTTGAAAGATCACATTGAAGTTGCCCTTCATCTCTATATTTTTCTTCACATCATTTGCAATTACCCTAGGAGGATCCCATTCCCCTTCTATCACTTTCTTCATCACCAATGAATCAGTCTCCAATATGAGAGGGTGAAGATCATGCTCAACACAATACTCCAACCCTTGAAGAATAGCCTTAGCTTCAGCCACCACATTAGTTTTCACCCCCGGATCTACTGCCCTAGCATACACCACATCACCTTCATCATCCCTCACACAAAAGTCTAAGGATCTAGGACCAGGATTTCTTTTTGAGGCTCCATCAGTATTGCATTTGTACCAACCATGAAAAGGAAGCTGCCATGTTACTCTTGTAGCGATCAATATAGGTTTATATCCTTCAAAATATTGAATTATGGCTGGCCATAACAATGGAATATTAGGCATCCAAGCATATCTCACACTTTCCAGTTGATGCAATGTCCTATTGATCTCATGAATCACCCTATTTGTGGACATTGAACCCCTATGTTTACCTGTATTTCTTCTCTTCCAAAGTTCCCTAGTGATGATAGCTAGTACTTCTTGAAACAATGGCTTTAACTTTGGACAACATTGAGCATACCGCCAATGCCTAATAACCTGCTTCAATTGAATCAATGGTATATTAATTCTAGCAGCACCCATGAACAAGTTCCATACCTTAGAGGCAGTAGGACTTGTGACAAATATATGCTCAATAGATTCCTCTTGGGGCTGCTGACAACACCAACACCTAGACATCACCATTTTCCCTTGCCTCCTCCACATATCATCAATGACTATTTTCTTCCTCCACAATCTCCACAAGAAGAAGGATATCTTGAATGGTAAGCCTTTAAACCACATTAAGTTGAATTCCTGATGAGGATAAGCCCTATGCCTTAATATTTGCCAAGCACTGCTAACACTAAACTTGCCTGAAGGAGTTGGCATCCAGTATGGCCTGTCCCAGTATCCCTCACTGCCTTAGGGATTTTGGGTCGTGATGACATGGTATCAGAGTGTTAGGTTCCTGTAGGTGTCACGAGTCATGAGCAAGTCTAGTAGAATCTTGCGGATCGGTACGGAGACGTCTGTACTTATCTTCGAGAGGCTACAGGGTTGTTAGGAGTACTTCCCTTCTTGATTCCTCATCGTGCGAGTTGATTCCTTTGAGGCTTATGCCTATGTTCATTCCTACTCAATCTTACGCGTCGCGAAGCGCTTGCTATGGATCAGGAATTTGAGGAATTGAAATGGTGCCACGAATGTAATTCGAGATGTTTCCATGTGTAATTGGTCGTGGCTGTTGTTATGGCCCTGCAAAAAGGGTAATATGTTATTTCAGCTCAATAGATGTGTTTTTGGGAGCCTTAAGGCTGTGCTCAGGTAGTGATGATGCTTGCGATTGGTCATCGCGCGATGGTGTTATGATGATAGAATGCTCGTCGTATGTTGGGGGTGATGAATGGTTTGAAGGAAGGCCTTCTCAGAGTGTGATTTCGAGATTTTGGTATTCTAGTACCAAAAGAGGAAAGGCATTTGGGTTATGAATTGTCCGGTTGGGGTTGATAAAGTAGTAAGACTTGGTGTCTTCAAGCGAGGTGGGATATGCACCTGTGACATGTAGTCGTCGTCATCGATCGGATGGAATGTGTTAAGTTTGTCGGTGCTATGGTTTCTTCGGTTGCGTGGGGTCAGAGTATTGAGAAGGAGTATGGAAGAATGTGGGGGGAAGATACCGCGAGGTATGGTGGTTCAGTACCGGATGAGTGTTGATAATGACGGCAGCTAGAGAAAGATGATATTCAGAGAGCTTGAAGTTGTGGTGATCTGCTGGTTTAAGAGCTACAAAGAATGATCCTGAAGTGAGGCTAGGGGGTGGTTCCATTTCTAGGAGGCCAGTTGTAAGAATTAGATGTCGAGCAGTTACAAAGTGGGGGAGCGGCAGCATAGCTTGCAATTTGAATACATTATCATGCATTTAATGGATGTCCATGAGGAGCAGACAGACTAGTAAATTGGTAAATGAAGCAGGGCGTAGGATGGGGTATTGAAGTCGCAGAGAGCGTGCATTTCAGCGTCATTGGAGGGTGTCCGCGGGTGATTTCCATAGCTGGGTCATCTCCCATGAATAGGGTAGCGGTAGCATGGTTGGCAGGTCTCGGTGAGGGGTTCTAGTGGCTAGTCGGTAGGAGGTAGAATGTGTGAATGATGCTAGAGAATCTGAGTATTTAGGGAGTTCTAGCAAGAGGATCAGGAAGAGTTGGACGGATTGGTTGAGATAGATCGCATTATCGAAGGAAAAAGGATCTCAGCAGGGTCTAGAGTGGTACAAGGAGTAGCGTCGGGCTAAGTGAGGGAGTCCCACCATCTGCAGTTGGGTTGTAGGGTTGTCTTCTCATAGGGTTGCGGATTGTCAGCGTGTTGGCAAGTTGTTTCAGCTAAGGGAAAGTGGTAAAATAGTGATTGTGCGTGGGATTTGATGAATGTGTGCAAAAGTTAGCCTTGTCAGACTGGGTTTAGGCTTTGGAAGATTCAGAATTTATGCTTAAGGCATAGGCGAGGTGTATGGATAGTTACTCAGTCACGTGCCTCATTGTAAAGGGTGTCCATGTGTTAGAAGAGCTTTGGAGTTGTTGTATTCGGGACCAGTCAGAGTGGGTGACCCTCAATAGCGGTCCTAGTGAGCTCAAAAGTTAAGAGTGCGGCGTTTAAAGGTTTCAGGCAGTAGTATGATCGAGAATCAAGCTTTTGCAGAGTAATTTCTGAGAAAGAGGAGGATAGTTGGAATTTTCTATGATATGTTTTACATGAAAGATAGTATTGAATGAGTGAGAGGAATAAAATCTGAATTGTAGAAAGATTATCAGAAGGGTATGAGACGGGTTGCGGGATTTAGGCAGCATAGTCTCGTGAATCAAGGTCACTCAGGATGAGTGAGGGTTGGGTCTGCTATGGGTTTAAGGAAATTGCTATTATTCCTGAGGCAATTGAAGATGATTAAAAGAAGAAAGATTGATTAGCCATGGTTGAAATGGCACATTTTCGGCAGTGATAAGTTCCTTCGATGTGATTAAGTTATTCATGTAGTTTGTGACGGTGTGTGCGGGGCTTGTTGGTCGTCGTAACGGATCTCATGTGGGAGAATTTGAGTGTTATGGCCTGCCAGGTGTAGGCGGACCCCGGAAAGGTTATGGTGGTATAGACTACTACTTAAGGAATTTCATGATTGGGTGATAGTAGGAATTCACTCGTGTATTGAGATGGTACTCTTGAATTGAGTAAAGTAATAGATTTCTATGTGATGAAGTGTTCACCCTATGGGTGGTTCGGAAGTTATGATGGAATTCTTGCGCTACCTCATGTTGGTATGTTAGGTGCGGAAAGTAGTATCTAACTGGGAGTAAGAATCGAGATTTGCGGTTCGGTGATGATAAGGATTTCCTGAGCTCGGAAGAGCAAGGAAAAGTGATTTGAAAGTTCATTATAAGTTGGTGTTATCTTAAGTGTCACCTGAGATTGAGATTCGGTGGTAGAGGCTTTGTACTCTGGTTATGAGTTCTTGAATTGTCTTACAGCGTAGTATAGCGAGTGGTGGATGCGCAGACTTGTTGCCTTGTGTGTGGAAGTTTGTGGAAGCGTGATCGCGAAAAGATTGTATAAAGTGTGACATGTAGTCACTTGATGGATTTCAGATAGGACTGAGTGTAAAGAAGTGCAATATTGCTTAATTGAGAATTTACGCCTGGAGAGCGTTCGGTTCAGTTGATTATGGATTATGGGGTGCTTTTCCCGGTGATGATGGTTGTTCTCATGTATTATGAGAGAAAATGGGTTAATATGGACCCAGGTAATAGCTAATAGCCTAGTTTGGTGTGAGCAAGTGGCTCGATGGTTGTGGACAGATTCAAATATGATTATGGGCTCCGTATGAGCCAGGCATGTTCTTTCAATAGAGCGCTTTTCATGGAAAGGTATTAGAACAGCGGGTGTTGTTCCGTCTTCGTCAAATTCATGTGTTATTATGATTGTGCTGTGTAAGTTGTGAAACGGCTTGGTAATTTCCTATGTGTTGAGGTCCCGCATAGTGGGGATGTTATGTGAGCAGGATAGATCTTGAGATTCAGAGTGTGTGTGTGTATATATATATATATATCGCACCTCAGTTGTGCTTGAGTTTTGTAGCCTACGGCTTTATTAGTCTCCCCAGGACGGTATTATGCACTTAGCGTGCTTGTGATCGATATTCAGTAATTCGTAATAGTGAGCAAATCAGCTCCGTATATATATATATATATATATATATATATATATCTTCTTATGTAAATTTGATGTGTGGAACGGGTGGCACGTTGCCACGGGTATGTTATTCGGATCGGGGTGCACGCCGCAACAGTGTGATGATGAGTAAGGTCCCTATATTTATTTTCTTGTGTTATACTTCCTATTTTCTGATAAAAATTCATAATAGTTGTGTGAGTTGAATAGTTCCTTCCTGAGTCGTTTCTTATTATCATGTTCGAGTTATGGTCTATTGGCGCGATGTGGTATCATGTGAGGCTGTTGGCCATGCTTGGGGTGATATGTTGTCTGAGTAGTTCAACTGGGTGAGACGGGGCTATCGGATCAGGGATCAGTGTGATGAGGTTATATGAAGTGTATACTAAAGAACAAATACCATTATTCAGGTTCATAATGAAGTGACGATTCTAGTCACGATGAGGTATTCAAGGATTTGCTAACTCTGTAGTTGAGTATGAATTTCTGCACATTTCCTCTGTTGTGGTGGTATCATCAGCATTATAGCAGGATGTATGTATATTTGTTATGAGGAGCAATGGGAGCATCAGATTCATGGAATTTGGCTATTAAGGTTCAGGGAGCGTCATTGTGGTTAGATGATGAATCTTGCGGTGCATGGTGCTGATTCAGCAAAGGTATGCGGTCATGTTCTGGTACATCGTGTGGTAGTTGATGCGGTGTTTTTATGTTGGAACTAGGCCTGGCAGAAAAATTTCAGGTGTTTGAATGAATTCTGAGCTTATTATATGGATAAAAAAAGAAATCTTTAGATGTGATCACGCTAATGTACTCAATTGGATTGTGGCAGCGCGGGCAGGTGCTCGGGGTGCTAAACAGTGATTTTAGATAACTCCAGAGCAGTTCTTAGCACGTTCGAGGGATGAACGTCGGTTTAAGCGGGGGAGAATGTAACGACCCAACCGGTCGTTTTGAGCTCTAGCGCGTCGTTCAACGGTTTGAAGTCGTGAGCAGCTTCATTTCAGGTATTATGACTTGTGGGCGTGGTCGGAATTGAATTTCAGGAAGTTTAGAATTGATTTGGAAAGAAAAATTCTCGTTTCAGAAGCCTTAAGTTGGAGAAAACAACTAAGATTAGAATTTTGAGTAAACGACCTCCGAATCAGTATTTGAAGGTTCTTGCAGGTTCATATGATGATTTCAGACTTGGGCGTATGTCCGGATCGGGTTTTGGATAACCCGGGAGTGTTTCGATGCATATTATGGAAGTTGGAATTTCAGAAGAATTTCATAGGTTTGGGCTTGAAATGCATTTCAGTGATTGTTGATGTCCGTTCGGGATTCCGAGTCTGTGAATAGCCTTGTATGGTGATTTTGGAGTTGGGAGCGCGATCAGAAGTGAATTCGGATGTCCGCAGGTCATTTTGAAGTCTTTTGGCTAAAGATAGAAATTTGAAGGTTTTTTAGAAATCCGACCTGAAGTGGAAGTTTTGATATCGAGGTCGGAATGCGATTCCGTAAGTTGGAGCAGGTCTGTAATGTTGAATATGACTTGTGCGCAAAATTTGAGGTCACTCGGATGTGATTTGATAGGTTTCGGCATCGGATGTAAAAGTTGGAAAATTCTAGGTTCATAAAGTTGGAAATTGGGTGCGATTGGTGGTTTCGATGTTGTTTGATGTGATTTGAGGCCTCGATCAAGTCCGTATTATCTTTTGGAATAGGTTGGTATAATTGGACGGGGTCCCGGGTGCCTCGGGTGGATTCTGAGTGGTTAACAGATCAATGTTTGAAGTTGAAGAAGGCTAAAGGTTGTTGTCATCTGGTGTAATCGCACTTGCGAGGCTTTGACCGTAGGTGCGGAGCTGCGAGTGCGGCTAAGGGCGCCGCAGGTGCGAGTTCTGGGCTGGAGCTGAGGAGGCCGCAGGTGAGGAAGATGGGTCGCACCTGCGGAAGCGTAGGTGCGAAGAAGGGACTGCAGAAACGAGAGATGCTGGGTTGGGTCAGAGCCGCACCTGCAATGGAATTTTCGCAGGTGCGGAGCCGCAGTAGCGGCTATAGGACCGCAGGTGTGAAAGGAGGCCTGGGCAGAATGTTTTAAAGTCGGTTTTTTCTCATTTCTCACACATTTTTCATTTGTCATGGACGATTTTGGAGAGCATTTCAAGAGGGATTTTCGTCAGGCATCAAGGTAAGTAAACTCCTTCCATTTTTAAGATAAATACAAGATTATATGCATGGATTAGGCATGAAAATTGGTCGGAATTTGGGGAAATTTTTGAAGAAACTTAGAAAATGTAGATTTGGAATTTAGCCACGAATTTGAGTATGGAATGTAGAGTAAATTGCATGATTGAATTAGTAGGGCTATGGGTAGAATGTATCTTCGAGAATTTCGGATTTCCGGGCATGTGGGCCCGAGGGCATTTCGGTCATTTCTCTGAGGGGATTGGGAAAGTGTATAATTTGAATTTGTTGTGAGTATTAGGATGAATTTTCATTGCTTTGTCGTTATGTGGTAGTTTCGGAGCGTTGTGCGTCTATTGGAGTCATCGAAGGGGCTTGGAAGCCGGTATTGGAATTTCAGAGCGAGTAAGTCTCTTGTGAGGGGGAATCATCCCCTAGGTGAATTAATTCAGTACATGTTATTATCTTCAGGGGCTACGTACGCACGAGGTGACGGGAGTCCGTGCGTAGCTACTATTATGCCATGTCCGGGTAGTCTAGGACCCACTAGCATGCCTTACGTGTTGTACCTATAATCCTTCCTGTAATATTAAACTTCTAATATAATCGGAAACGTAATTGAATAGCTAAAAGAAAACTAGAGTTCATTTTGTTAATGTTCTAAAAAGAGAATTGATCTCTCTGTGGATATTTGTGTACCTGGACTGGGTTGTATCGTGGAATATCATTAAACTTGACAAATTAGTTTCAAAAACAAATGATTTCAAAACCTATATTTCATGTTTCTTTTAATAAGAATTTACCACTTTCCTGAGAAAAAATTGTTTTCTTGATAAAATACGTATTTATTATGTGGATATGTGTAACTTTGGGTGCCTGAGTGGCTTGAGCGATTCGCGAGCAAGCTAGCCGTATCATTTTAACCGCGTCGCATGATCGATTCGCGAGCGAGGCAGATAGATGCATCTATGGTTCGAGATGTTCGACCCTTCGGCAATGCACAGTTTATTATTGTTGGTCCACGCCGCTCGACCCTCGTCATTGCTTGCGCATGATATTTGTTGCGTAGTTGCTATGATTTTGCCTTATTACTTGCCTGAAATATTAAATTATCAATTGAAATGACAGAGATTTAAGTTATTAAAAGAGATTTTTGAAGAAGTTGTTCCTTCCCATCGATTAATTGTTATTTGATTAAATCACCCACATTGATTAATTGTGGTAATATGACGAAGATATAAAGTGTTAAACGTGAACGGAGTTGAAAGATATTTAAATCCTGATTTTTGATAAATTGCCTATGATAAATCATGCTTAGGTGTCATACTTAAATATTCTAAATTGACCTTTAGTAAGAGTCTAATTTGACCTCTCGTCACTACCTCTCTGAGGTTACGCGGGCGACTTACTGAGTACACGTTATTTTTGTACTCATGCTACACTTGCTGTGCATTTATTTTCACAGGTACTTTCATAGCAATGTGGAGGATTCAGAGACTTAGGCGAGCTGCATCATCCGGAGGCTATCCGCAGCAGACAGATCCTTCGTACTGTATTTATTTCATTTTAAATTTCCTTGTCCAGTTGTATTTCGGACAGGCTTTGTAATGACTGCATTGATTCTTAGAAATTGTTCATGTACTTGTGATACAGGAATCTGGGATATGTGTTGGGATATAATTGCTTAAGTGTAATCTTTCAACCATTGTTTTAATTAACAAACTTTTATTTGGTTAATATGTAATTAAGTGAGAGGAAATGTTTTCATAAATGTTTTGAAACCGGAAAGTTATTTCTATTAATTAATGATTTGGCTTGCCTGACATTGATGTCCGGCGCCATCACGACCTTAGGAATTTTGGGTCGTGACAGCTATCTTCCATAATATACGCCGAAACGCTCCCGGGTTATCCAAAACTCGATACGGACATACGCCTAAGTCTGAAATCGTCATACGAACCTGCAGGAACCTTCAAATCTTGATTCTGAGGTATTTTACTCAAAATTCCAATCTTAGTCCGTTTCTCCAACTTAAGGCTTCTGAAATGAGAATTTTCTTTTCAAATGAACTCTAAACTTTGCAAAATTCAATTCCGACCACACCTACAAGTCATAATACCTGAAATGGAGCTGCTCACGACTTCAAACCGTTGAACGATGCGCTAGAGCTCAAAACGACCGGTCGGGTCATTATAGCAACTCTCAAAGTTCCATATTTGACCATTAATTCGCCGAAATATATTTACCCATTCTATGAGAAATTCAACTAATCCATAATCTATAAATTTTATTTCATTCATATAATATACTCTGTACTTCATGGAAAGTCTTATGGATTTCTCTCAATCTCTAACCTTCTCGTTTAAACTCGGAATATAATCTAACCTCATATTTACTCATTCATGCGTAAAATTATGTATATAAATTAACTTTGGTTTCTAAAAGAGAAAGAATACAGGTAATACCTGGAGTTTATCACAAAAATACACTAGCAATTTTCTCGGTTTTTATGCCTTATTGATTAAAAGATTTCCACCAAATCTTTCGCTTATTTTCCATTTTTTCCCGTGTGAGACTTCTTCCAATTCTTTTAAATTCTCAATCTCAAAAATCCTTTCTAGCTAAAGCTTCTCCTGAAGCTCTTTTACGTCTCCGATGGGCTAAGCCCACTTGTGTTTTCTATTTTTTTATCAGTCTTTTCTTTTGCAAATTACTTAACTACCCTTATTTTCAATGTGAGGTATTACACTTTTAAATGTCTAAAACTTATAAAATCGAGTTACCTGTTCAGCTAAGGTTTCATTGATATTTTGACACATAGGTTCATTAGGAGCATAATTTCGCATGAATTTGTCTCACTTGGAGTAGTTTTGATTGCTTCGTATCCTAATTTTGTTTCATCAGATTCATTTCTCCATTGTGTTTCTCCTTTAACTCGGTTATCTCATGTTCTAACCTTTGTACAGCCTCACTAGACGAATCTTCTGCACCAATATTTTCTAAGGAAGATCTACTACCCCATAGAACAGAAGGAGTTGGACCAAGTCCTAAACCACGAACATACCCACTATTTTCATTTCCCAACACTTGAGAATACACACCGCCTTCCCAAGAAACACTACGAGGAGGTTGGTTAGTAGATCTTTCACTACCCCCATCCTTTCATTTATCATATCCTAAACATAGAATACACAATAAATTCAATTTTAAAATTCATTTATTCTCTTCTAAGTCTTTTTCTAACTGTTTACTAATTTTGAAAATAAAATAAAGAACGCTTTTACGATTTCTTTGGCAGAATCATCATCCAATAGTCTACCATCTTTATGTTTTCTATGAGTTATTAATAAAAATTCTGCTCATGTAGGCTTTATCCCCTTTACAGCCTAACACAATAAATTGATGTCAGATATGCAAGACAAAAAATCTTTTAAAATATTATAGTTAGCAATTTCCATAGGTTTACTTGTTAATCCATCAAGATGACAATAATTTTGGATCCTCCTATGTGAGGCATCTTTTGATTGGCCCTATTAGTTTTATTTGCTTGTGTATGTCTCTGTCATTGAAACATTAAAACAATATCTTATTAATTATATATTGTGATGACTCGATAGGTCATCTAGAGTTTTAAATCTTAATTTTGTGTTTTGAAGCCTCCAATAGCTTCTTTAATCCTTCCTCGATTTGCATGCGTAGTACGGATATTTTTTCGGAAGGCTTTGATGTTAAAAGTTGATAAAAAATAAAATTTTGCTTTAAAAATCTATTTGGGTTGACTTCGGTCAACGGTTTGAGAAAACGGATCCGGATTCATATTTTGACGATCTCGGTGAGCCCGTATCGTGATTTAGGACCTAAGTGAATGACCGGAATCGAATTCGGAGGTCCCTGGCTCGGGTTATCGCATTTTGTCAAAATTTTGAAGTTTAAAGTCTTAATGAATTTAAAGATTTGACCAATGTTTGACTTTGTTGATTCCGGGTCCGTATTTTTGTTTTAGAACTCGGTATAGGTCCATTACTATATTTATAACTTTTATGACAAATTTGGTGAGAAAAGGAGTTGGTTTGACATGATTCGGACGTCCGGTTGTTAAAATAGAAATTTTAAAGTTTCATTGAAAATTCCATTTGATTTGGTGTCCGATTCATAGTTCTAGGTGTTATGTTGGAAATTTGATCACGCGAGCAAGTTCGTATGATATTTTTGGACTTATGTGCATGTTTGGTTTGGAGCCCCGAGGGCTCGAGTGAGTTTCGGATTGTCCACAAAGTGAGTTTAGACTTAGAAAAATAGTTGGTGTTCTTCAGTTCTGGTGCAGGCCTCAGACCTTGCAATTGTGAGGTCAGGCTT
The DNA here is from genome assembly GCA_005239505.1 of Nicotiana paniculata. Taxonomy (NCBI): domain Eukaryota; kingdom Viridiplantae; phylum Streptophyta; class Magnoliopsida; order Solanales; family Solanaceae; genus Nicotiana; species Nicotiana paniculata. The sequence continues at coordinate 164,294 of ML313825.1, forward strand.
CGCATTTGCGATGAGGCAGGCTCACTGTCAAGTTTGCAACTGTGATCTATTTCCTCGCAACTACGAAGAATAGCTGGGTACCACAGGTTCGCATTTGCGAACACATTCTTCATTTTTGCAAAGTGGGCTAGGGGAAGCAGTGTTTCGCATTTGCGATCAATATGATTGCAATTGAAAGGAGTTCATGTTTGTATTTGTGAACAAGACATCACAAATGCGATGATAGCAGAGATAGGGAACCTTCGCAATTGCAAAGAGTTGCGGGGTTCGCAATTGCGAAGAGTTGCAGGGTTCGCAATTGTGAACGACAGGTCGCAATTGTGATATCTGCGCCTGAACTTAAGATGGGAAAACGGGATTTTACTTCATTTTCTTAAATTTTCAAACTTAGAAACCCTAGAGGCGATTTTACCAAGAGCTCTTCTTCCCCAATTCACTTGTAAGTGATTCTAACCTACTTTCTTTCAATTTTCCATTACTCTTCATAACATTTCAACCTAAAATCTAGGATTTTCATGGTGGAAATTGGGGGTTTGGGAAGATTTAGGGATTTTCGTAAAATTAGAATTTAGACCCCAAATCGTATTTTGAAACAAATTACATAACCGTGTTCGGGGGTGAATGCGTAATCAGGTTTTGGTTCAAATTTCGGGTTTGGACCAAGCGGACCCGGGAGTTGACGTTTGTTCACTTCTTCAATAATGTCCTAAATTGAACCTTTTTCATTCGTGGGTAATTCCTAAGGCTTATTTTGAATCGTTTGCTTGATAATTTGCTAGATTTGGTTGGTTTGGAGGCTTGTTAAAGGCAAAGCTATGGTTGAGCTTTGAGTTGATCTTTGGGAGCGAGATAAGTGTCGCGGTTAACCTTGACTTGAGGGATTAGGACTTGTTTGCTACGTGCTACTTGTATAAATGTTGGGTTCAATGTATATGTGAGGTGACGAGTACTTATACGTTGTTGTTGGGTTTTAGCATGCGGGTGGGACTTGTTCCTTGTAATTTATTTCTTTCTTTGATCATGACATCCACGCTTAGACTAGTTAATTACTAAATTGATCGTTATTTCCGTATTTATGGACTATCTATTATAATTGAGTATTGTTGCCGAAGTAGAGATTGGTATTGTGGAACTATAGTTGATATAAGACTTGATCTTGCTTATTCTATTTCCCTGTTGTTATATGTTCATTGCTACATGGTAAGGGACAACGTTAATGCACGAGGGGTGATGTCGTGCCGTATTTGAGAGTTAATGCACGAAAGGTAATGTCGTGCCATATTTGAGAGTTAATACATGAAGGGTGATGTCGTGTCGTTTCTATTATTTCATGATGAAATTGAGAGTAAAAGCACAAAGGGTGATGTCGTTCTGTATTTATCATTTTATGGTGAGATTGAGAGTAAAAGCACGAAGGGTGATGCCGTGCCATTATTACTATTTCATGGTGAGGCTGAGAGTAAAAGCACGAAAGGTGATGCCCTGCAGTTTTATTCATTATGTTTGTTATTTTTGGTGGTTGAAGGTTTATTAATTGTTTCTTATTATAATTCCCTTTAGTAGTTACCGTATCTTGTACCCCTTTCGCATGTCCCCTCCCAATAGTACTTGTTAACTCTTTATTTGTTGTTATGTTGTACGTATATTTTCGTCTGTACATGTTTATTTACGTGGGTGTCCTGTCATAGCCTCATCATTACTTCGTCGAGGTTAGGCTCAACACTTACGGAGTAGATTAGGTCGCTTGTACTCATATTACACTCTGCACTTTTTGTGTCGATTTTGGTATTGGTCCCAACTGTCTGTTACGCGTATTAGCTCGGATTGGCATTTGGAGACTCGAGGTAGATCTGCTAGCGTTCGCAGACATTGAAGTACCCTTTTTCATTCCCTATTTATTGTTCTTTTCATTCAAGACAATTGTATTTATTTCAAACCCTATTTGTAGTGACTCTAGAAGCTCATATACTTGTGACTCTAGATCCGGGTTGTAATTAGATATTATTGGTTTTTATGTTATTACGCATTCTGTATTGGCTTCAATTTCGGTTTAATTGGTTTTGCTTATTTGAATTGATTAAAATTGGTTTAGGGATCCTCTAATGTTGGCTTGCCTAGCAAGTGAAATGTTATGCGTCATCATGGTCCCGAAGGTGGGAATTCCAGGTCGTGACATATATACAAAATGAGTATAACTAAAATGAAAACACTATGAAAATAAGCAACTAGGGGTATTTTCAATTGTCACGACCCAAAATCTACCCGGTCGTGATGGTGCCTATCGTGAAACTAGGCAAGCCTAAATCCAACATTTTCTTTCAATTTCATAAAAAAATCCTTTAAATTTTTAACAATAGAATGATTAAACATAAATAAAAGCCCATTTACAATACAAGTTACCCAAAATGCGATACAGCTGTTCCAAATTCGGGGCATCACTGAGTACATGAGCATCTAAAAGTACCAGACATAGTCCACAAATGTCTATAAACTTAAACATCAGAGTAAAATTAACTAAGGAAGAGAAAATCGAGGTCTGTGAACGTCATGCAGCTACCTCAATAGTCTCCAACTCCAACGCAGAGAATCAGCAGCCGCCACCGTATCAAGAAGTGCCTTGATCTACACACAAGGTGCATGGAGTAACGTGAGTACACCAACTCAGTAAGTAACAGGTCCAAACTATGGACTGAAGATAGTAGCGAACTCAATCTCAACAGATATAATGGAACTAAATGTGCAGAATCGTAGGCATGATTTCAAGTCAAATGTACAGTGTAAGACAATGAAGTAAATGCAGATTGGAACTGTACATGGTATGCAACTCAGTGTATTCTACATGCTGATGCACAGACTGTATGAAATGCACCATATTCTCCTACTCTCTCAAGTGCTCAACCACTCGGTATGGTATATGCCCATCCAGCCCAGGGAAATCCATCCCGGAACATTTATACAACACTGACTGATAGTCCACCAATACCGAGGACTAAAGGTCAGTCCAGCCCTGTGGAGAAATATATCTCCCGATATCAAGTACTTCGGACAAATCCATGTCCAGGGAAATCCATCCCTCAATAATATCATCCGCGCTCACTAGGGGTTGTGTTACAGACTCCATAGGGGCTCTACAGCCCAAAAGCTATCAAAATCATCAATATAACCGGTGTGGCGCCTGATCCCATAACTGTCATCCATAACAGGCTCTTGGCCTCACTCAGTTATCAACTTCTCCAGTCCCACAAGGGCTCACAATGTCATGAAAACAACCTGGAACAAATGATATGATAAATTAATAAATTACCGAGACTGAGATATGATATAAAGATGCATGATCATGACTGAGTATGAAATAATAAATGAAACTAATGAGATGACAACAATAAACGACCGCTTAGGGTCCCACAATACCGGCACAAAGCCTAAAACATGATATCTAGCATGGTTTACAGCTTAACTAATTCATCACATGACGAAACATGTATATTAACAGGATAGAGTCATTAAACGGTGCCATGGAATCGTCCAGGACACAATTCTCACGGGGCACGCTCGCATGCCCGCCACTTGGCATGTGCATCACCTCTATACTGATAACATAACACATAGTTTGGAGTTTCGAACCCTCAGAACCAAGTTTGGAAGCGTTACTTACCTCAAACAAAGCCAAATCTTACTCCGCTATGTTCTTGCCCGTCGATTCGGCCTCCAAATGCTCCGAATCTATTCACAACCAATACAGTACCATCAATATACGCTAAAGGAATGAATTCCACAATAAAAAATACCAAATTAGACCAAGAACCCGAAATTGGTTCAAACCCGATCCCCGGGACCATGTCTCGATATTCGACAAAAATTACAAAACTAGAAATCCCATTCACTCACGAGACCATACGTAGAAAATTCATCAGAATTCGACATCATTTGATCCCTCAAATCTCCAAATCAAACTCTCCAAAATCCCAAGCCCTAACCCCCCATTTTCACCCTTAATTTCCACTAATTAATTGATAAAATAATGGAGAAACATCATAGATAGGAGTATTAGAGCTCAAGAAACTTACCTCACTGAAAACCCTTGAAACTCCCTTCAAAAATCACTCCAAAATATCAAAAAAACGGCTTGAAAATGGTGGAAATGGACAAAAATTTGCGAAGTGTTCTTTTTATACTTTCTGCCCAGTGCTTTCACACCTGCGGCCAATTATCCGCTCTTGCGGAACCGCACCTGCAGTTAAAACCTCGCACCTGCGAAAACCACTTAAGTCCTCAATTTTCGCACATGTGGGCGCGCACCTGTGCATCCTCATTCCGCTTCTGCGGGATTGGCCAAACATTTCCCATCCGCATCTACGCCCAGGTCTCGCACCTGCAGGCTCACAGATGCGAAAAATCTTACGCTCCTGCAGACCCAGCCCAGGTCCTCCACACCGTATCTGTGAATCCCCCAAACTCACATGCGACCTCGCACCTGCGGATCCTCATCCGCAGTTGTGGAAAACACCAACAGCTTCAGAAACCAGCAAACCAGCTATCTCCCAACACAAAAAATTGATTTGTTAACCATCTGAAACATATCCGAGACCCTCGGGACCTCAACCAACTATACCAACAAGTCATATATCAACATGCCAACTTAGTGGACCCTTCAAAACACTCAAAACAACATCAAAACACCAAATTATCCTCAGATTCAAGCCTAAGAACTTCTAAACTTCCAAATTCTGCAAACGAAGCCGAAACTTACCAAACCACGTCCGAATGACCTCAAATTTTGCATACACGTCACAAATGACACTACGAACCTACTCCAACTTTCGAAATTCCATTCCGACCCCGATATTAAATTTTCCACTCCCTACCAAAATCGCTAAATTTCCAACTTCCGCCAATTCAAGCCTAATTCTACCACGGACCTCCAAATTACATTGTAGACACGCTCCTAAAGTTTGTAATCACCTAACGGAGCTAACTGAACCATAAAAATCCAAATCCGAGATCGTTTACTCATAAGTTAACATCTGGTTAACTTTTTCAACTTAAGCTTCTAAATAGGAGACTAAGTGTCTCATTCCACTCCGAAACCACTCCAGACCCGAACCAACCAACCCGATACAATACAATACAGTTGAATAACACATAAACAAGCAAAAATAGGGGAAACGGGGCTATAACTCTCAAAATGATCGGCCGGGTCATTACATCAATATTAGTTAATGCCTTAGCTTTATCAGAATGCTAATAAGAGAAAAGACCACTCCATTGATCTGTGGTATGCGACTTGGTCTATTTTTTAGCAAAACGTCTTTAGTCTTTTATTTTCGCATATACTCACCTTTTAAATGACACTTGTAATCTTTCCAATTCTTTCCTAGTGACTTTAGGACATAAGCTTCTCCATGTTTTGGGATAGAGAACTTCTTCTGAAAAAGTAAAATCCAACAATAGAAGAAAGTAGCATCTACAAAATTATGAGATGATAATAATAATAATAATAATAATAATAATAATAATAATAATAATAATAATAATAATAATAATAATAATAATAATAATTACTCTTACCCTCACAAAATCCACCAATTTCATTTTTTCATCCTTATCAAAATTTCTCCAATCATCTGCATGCAGAGGTGTTAGTTCTGGAGCTCTCGTAATAATAGATAGATAGAAATCTTTCTACCCTTTCCCCAATATATTGGTTTCGATTATTAAACGGCACATCAACTGTCTTTCCCGAAAGAAGTTTCCAATTATCTTTTTGTAGCGTAGGCCACGAACCTTTCTTGCCTCCAAATTAACTAGAATACATAAGATTCGAGGGTTATTCGAATGTCATTAGAGAACGAAAAAATTCGAAGGGAGAGGGAGAGATCTTTTGTATTTCTTTTCGTTTCTGCAATGGTACTTTTTTATGCCATAGAATAAAAGTACTTTCACCAGGTAGTTGAGAGGAAAGGATTTAACACAATTTAGAAATGGTCAAATTTAAAAAGGAAAAATGGACAATTTTTCATCGACTTTCTATTGGCACAAATACATATAAACTTCCAAGTGTATCATGGCTTATCAGGAATTTATATTAATATTGCTACATAAAGGACCAGTTTGTCTGTTCTTAGTCCACGAATGAAAAAGAAAATACAACAAGTACATAAATGACTAAATAAAAAAATTCTGATGTTATATTGTTCTTATGTTTTCATCTAACATTCTACCATGAATGCTCACTTCTCATGCCTTAAAGTTACAAAGTAATAATGGAACCGATTTTTAAGCTTACTTTCCACTAGAGAAGGGATAACTAAATTTGAACAAAAAATATCCAAAAATGATGAATCTTAACCAAAACATGTAACTTCAGAACAAAGCTGTAAGAATCTCACCGTCTAGACCATAACACTTTATACACATATTAGAGTAACCAAAGTTTTCATAGAACTAAGATTTGAAAACAAACCCAGAGAAAAATATTACCTAATTCATCATTATGTTGACTTTCTGTGCGACCAGCAGAACTATTCATCTTATTAGATTGATCGTCATGTGCTTGGTCTTCAAATTAGTTCTGGTTATCCATCAACTGCTCAATATATGTTTGGGTTGCAATGTAACTTTTACCATCCATCAATTTCTCAATATAAGATCGCATATTTTCATTATCATTTTTTTCAAGCTCTAATTTGCATAGTTACTTTTACAAGATGAAGGAATTATCTAGCTGCATTAACTTATAAATAGTCGTTTGTGCACAAAAAAGTCTTGCGACAAAGATATTTATATAGATAAGAGGTATTGATGCATTAGGAAAGACAACTGTCTAGTGATAATAATACCTTAACATATCACAATTCAAGGGCTACAATCAGCAAAATATAAGTAAAAGAAAGCACAAAAAATTTACTCAAATATCCAATAATCAACCAATACAAACATGAAAAATCCATAGCTGACTAACATGCATTATTTATAAAATGACTTAAATTGAAAGCAAAAAATATATATTATTAAAATGACTCAAACTGCACACTATTTTTCTCTCCCATATCAAAAACGTCTCGAGGTTTAATTAACTTAGGGACAAACCATTCATGATCTTGAGGATCTTGCATAAATATTACTTGTTGAGTTTGTTCTGCAAAAATAAATGGCTCATGACGTTCTCGATCACCAGAGTCTTGCAACATGAGAAAATTCACAAGTGTGAAGCCCGAGTCATCTTCCTTAACTTATTTACCTTTGGCTATATCAACCTAATCTCACTTAAATAAGACAATTTTAAATTCTTCATAGTAGTTTAACTCCACAATATCATTCAATCTGCCATAATATGTAATATTTGCAAACCTTGGAGCATTGTCACTTGTACTTGATTAACTTTCAGTTTTTAAAACAACTATAACACCACTATTTTGAATCTCCTTGAACTCTTCACTTTCTTTCGTCCGGAATCGATACCCGTTATTTACATCTAACGCATTAAATCTTTTTGCATAGTAGCTAGGCACTTATGAAAGGACTTTAACATCCTTTAAGATGTTAGATGTGGCCTTCAACTCCTTTACCTAACAAAATAGAAATATACAACTATAAATGGGTATAAATGTACAAGGACAATAACTTAATGTAACTAATTACTTAGTCCTACTACTTAATTTCTCCTTGAACCACTCAGGGAATGTATTTGTAATGACCCGGCCGGTCATTTCGAGAGTTATAGCCCCATTTCCCTAAGTTCTGCTCTTTTTATGATTTACATCAATATTATGTTTCACCGTATTGGTTGGTTCGGGTCCGTAGTGGTTTCGGAGTGAAATGAGACACTTAGTCTCTTAATCAGAAGCTTAAGTTAGAAAAGTCGACCGGATGTCAACTTGTGTGTAAATGACTTCGGATTTGAATTTTTATGGTTCATCTATTAGGTGATTTTGGACTTAGGAGCACGTCCGAAATGTATTTTGAGGTCCGTAGTAGAATTAGGCTCGAATTGGTGAAAGTTGAGATTTTGGCCGGTAGTGAAAATTTTGATAACGGAGTCGTATGGATTTACAGAAGTTGGAGTAGGTTCATGGTGTCATTCTTAGATTTGTGTGTAAAAATTGAGGTAATTCAGACGTGATTTTATATGTTTCGATGTCGTTTGTAGAATTTGAAAATTTCAAAGTTCATTAGGCTTGAATCCGTGTGTAATTCATGTTTTCGATGTTGTTTGAGGTGATTTGAGGGTTCGACTAAGTTCGTATGAAGTTTTGGGACTTGTTGGTAGGTTTGGTTGAGGTCTCGAGGGCCTCGGGTGAGTTTCAGGTGGTTAACAGATCATTATTGGCCTTTGAGTGATAGATGATATCTGTTGGTTTTTGATGTTGCTGGTTTCCTCTAACACGTTCGTGAGGCAATTCTCGCATTTGCGAAGTGTACCTGAAGGCTGAGGAGGATTTGTTCTTCGCGTTCGCGAAGAAAAGGACACGTTCGCAAATGTTTGGGAATATCGTGCATCGTGAACGCGAGCTGGGCAACGCGTTCGCGAAGAAGAGAATATGCAACTAGGGACCCATTCCTTTGGTCTACGCGTTCGTAGAAATGCGATCGTGATCGCGATGAGAGGGGTCAGTAAAGGTTAGCATTCGTGAGTGGTTGATCGCGTTCGCATAGAAGGTAATTTTGGTCTGAGGCAGTTTGTGCTTCGCGAACACGAGAGTGCTTCCGTGTTCACGAAGTAGGCGTACCTAAGCAGAATAAAAGACTCAAAAATGAGGGTTTCGAGTTCATATCACAAAATTGAATTGGGAGCTCGGTAGAAGGCAATTTTTTGAGAGATTCTTGAGTGGGTGTTTGGGATTTGGTCCATTCGGAGTCGGATTTTCGTGGAAAGAGCGTTGTTTCAGATTGATTTGAGCCTTGTTTGAGGTAATTGGCTTTCCTAACCTTGTGTGGGGGAGCTCTCCTTAGGATTGGTACTCTTTTTGATAAATGAGCACCGTGTACGTGAGATGACGAGTACGTACACGGGCTAATTGTTGTAAAACCCCGATTTTCTACTAAATAATAACCCATTTTCCTTCTTATTTGAATCTTACCAGCATGTGTAGTTCCCTGTTAGACTAGAATAGCATGCCTACTTGCCTTAACTGTTTATCTGAACTACGTGAAGCATATAAAGTGAATTTACTTATTTCTTTTCTAACTTGTGCCTAGGCTAAATTGTAGGATTTCCGTGTTGTAGTTATTGAATTCTATTGTTTAGGCTACATGTTTACTTTAGGACTACGGAACGGTATTCTGGGAGATCCCCCTGTTTTGGATATTTAATTTGGGACTACGGAACGGTATTCCGAAAGATTCCCATATCTTGCATATTCACTTTGGGACTACGAAACGGTATTCCGGTAGATCCCCCTGCATATTTATGTTTGGGACTACGAGACGGTATCTCGGGAGATCCCCTGTTGAATTGTTGTTTACTGAGCTGTTACCTTCTATGCTTTCTTTCTTGTTCAAATTCCAATCTTTATTTTACTAGGATATCTCATTCTTTTCTTGATATATTATTTATATACTAGTAGGGACCTAATCTAAACTCGTCACTACTCGACCGAGGTTAGGCTTGGAACTTACTCGGTACCATTGTTATGTACTCACGCCTTTTCCTGCACATGTTTTTTGTGTGCTGATCCAGGTTCATCTCACCAGCCTCGTTACTAGTTGCAGTATCTGATGTCATAGACTTCAAAGTACATATGCCCGCGCCCGCAGATCCTCGGAGTCCTCCTCTATTCCCCATATGTTCATTCTTCCATTATTTCTATAGAAATTGATGTATAGAACAGTTAAGACTTCTTAGTATCTTGTGACTTATGGTATTCCGGGTCTTGGAAGTGTCTATACATTTCGGAAGTTGATGTTTGTATATGCCGAGCGACATTCACTTGCTTATTTAGATTATTATTACTATTAGTTGTTTTTTCATGTTTTTACTTCTTTTCCGCAAAGTGTTAGGCTTACCTAGTCGTAGAGACTAGGTGTCGTCACAAAAAATTCTCGGACGAAGAATTTGGGTCGTTACAAGTTGGTATCATAGCTCTAGGTTCATAGGTATCGTGAGTCACATGCCAATTTATTAGAGTACGCAGATCGGTATGGAGACGTCTGTACTTATCTTTGGGAGGTATGGAATTGTTAGGAACAAAAATACTTCATTGATTTCCTTGTCGTGCGAATTATTGGCTTCAAATTCTAAAAATTCTCTATTCTATTCTTTCTCATAGATGGTGAGGACCCATACGGGAGATCCGATGATCAGGCACCCGATCCCCCTGCTAGAGCTGCCGGAGGCCGGGGCTGGGGTAGAGGACGATCACGCGGTGCGGCAAGAGCACCCGCGCGAGCTACGATAGAGAAGCCCCCAGTAGCTCCAACTGGAGGGCAGTCACTGGAGGTTCCTATTGTTGCACTAGCCCTCTAGGAGACTCTAGCCCAGTTCATGAGCATGTTCAGCACCTCAGCTTAGGCTGGATTGATCCCACTAGCTCCCGCCACATCTCAGACCGGGGGAGGGGCATAGACTCCCGCAGCTCGCACTCCTGAGCAGAGGGTCCAGGTTGATCAGCCCCTAGAGTTTATTCCTATGTCGCCGGTAGCTCCGATTCAGCATGAGACCAGGGCAGCCGCTTCTGAGGTGGAGCAACTCAGACTTAATAGGTACAAGAAATACCACCCACCTACTTTCAGCGGATTAGATTCATATGATGCTCAGGGTTTTCTGGAGGAGTGTCACTGTATTATCCGTACTATGGGCATAGCAGAGACGAGTGTGGTTTCTTTCACCAGTTTCCAGCTTAGAGGAGCAGCCTATCAGTGGTGGTGTGCTTATGAGCTGAGTAGTCCGGACGAGGCAGCCTCACTCATATGGACTCAGTTCTCGGATATGATTTTCAGAGAGTATGTTCCTCAGAGCCTCAAGGATACATGGCGCGCAGAGTTTGAGCAGCTGCGCTAGGGTTCTATGACCGTGTAAGAGTACGCAGTGTGTTTCACCTTGGACTTTTGCGAAGGGAAGTTTTGTGGTGCATTATGCGACCGCAAAATAGGTATGCGGACCGCATATTGGTCGCACACACAGTCAGAAAATTCAAGCCCCTGAGGGCTACCTTTGCGGTCACTTTGAGGGGCGCATAGTCAATGCGACCGCAGATCTGAGTCGGAGGGTCCATTTTTCTATTTTTATAACCCAACCCTATTTCAATATATAACGTCTGGGACTTCATTTGGGGCGATACATCTGAGTATGGCTTTGAGTTGTGGTTTAAATAGAAACTGGTATACCGATTAGGTAAGGAAAACTCGATATGGTTAATACTCCTAATCGCTCGTATGCGTACTAAAGGCCTTGATTTAGTGTGTCTAATCATTGATAAACTATAAAGATATTGGAAAATGAATTAAATGAACTGGGGAAATAGAGTGTGGGAAACGTTCGTAAGTGTCATGACCCAAAATCCTAACTTAAGTCGTGATGGCGCCCAACAGCGGGACCAGGCAAGCCAACACTCAATTTACTAAGGGTTCCTTCTTATTAGATTAAACATTTCAACATGTACTCAGTTTTGAAAACTTAAGACATATATCGACAAGGATAACTAGCCAGTTTTTAATCAAGAGCGGTCATAAGGAGGCGTGAGCCAATATATATATATAGACCTGTAATCCATAATAACTATCACGTGTGTGCTAGGACTAGTGTCACAAGTCCTACGGGCATACTAAAAGAATATACAAAAGATATAATATACAGTCCCACTATCTGAAAGAAATAGATGGGAAATAGGCAAAAGAAACTACATGGTGCAACCGGAGATCGCCAGGAGAAATCAGCTCACCGTGAAGCCAGGTCCGTCTAAAATCAGAATAGAGCTTCGGTCGGACAACCAGGTGCACTAGCCTCAGAACCTGTACAATTAAGTACAGAAGCGTAGCATGAGTACATAAATATATATGTACCCAGTGGGTATCCTGCCTAACCTCGAAGAAGTAGTGACGAGAGGTCGACTTGACACTCACTAAGGTCCAACAATATAATTTAACAGAATATGATGAAAACGGTAGGCGTGTAAAGGTAGTGAGCAGCAAATATATATAAGGCACTGAAATCCAAGGAAGTACTGGAAATAAATAAACAATTACTACTTCACCTTCCCCCAAATATCTGTCAAATCAATGTCCATGAATTAGTAACAAATAAATCATGCGCATATAGGATAAGGACAACTGGCCTGAGCCATAAGATAGTCGTGTCCGTGCACGACAGTCGAACATCCCGAACCATAAGTGCACCTTACAATAAAGTACTCACATCTATGCACTGTCGAGGATCGAATGGCCCGAACCATAAGTGCATCTTTGCCATAAAGTAATCATCTTTATGCACTGCTGATGATCGAACGGCCGAAACCATAAGTGCATCTTCCAATCCGCCGTGGCGTACGGCCCGTTTCCATAAGAGTGGGGGAAATCACACTCCGCTCGCGGAATGTAAATTGCGACGCGGTCACAAGCACACACAATATTCCTTTTTAAATTACTTTTCAGTAAACAATTCCTTACAAATTTTCTCAAATTCCATGATCTCAAGGAAATAATCCGCATGTAACATTTAATTTATTAAGCATATAGTTCATTTCAAGTAAAACACAAGGCATGATGTGGACCTGACTACCCGAACATAATAATAATAGCCGCTACGTACGGACTATCGTCACAGATAGCATTTAAAACACCTGCGGGGACAATTCCTTCTTACGAGGTTAGAAAAGAGACTCACCTCGTGTCGCACCTATTCCCCGGGTCAAGAATGCGCCCGAAACTCCGAACTCGTCACCCAAGGACTCGAATCTAACCAAACATTACGTAAATATACCAAATTATACTCAAAGCATGGAATTATCCTATTATTTAGTCAAAATCATCATTCTTGAAGAAATCCCAAAATCCAACCTCGGGCCCACATGCTCGGATTCCGAAAATTCTCGAAGGAAACACTCACCCATAACCTAAGGATCGTTAATATATGATTTTTGTATGAATTCATAGCCAATGCACGGGTAATTTTCTAAATTTTCGAAAGCCCTAGGTTACTACCCAAATCCTTAATTTTCACTAATTAGGTAGTTAATTTAACTAGTAATTCATGCATTAAACTAATACTAGGGTAGAATTTACTTAACTTCAATAACTAGGTTGTTTTCCCCTCTTTAATGCAAAAAATCGCCCCAAGGAAGAAGAAGAAGATGAGGAGAAATGAATTAATCCCGCTATAAAAACACACTGCCCAATGGTTTCCTCTATGCGAATGCAGCGTGGGAAGTACGTTCGTGATGCCTTGAATGACCAACCCCACATGGGCCTTCTATGCGAATGCAGAGGGAGCCCTGCGAACGCACAGGCTAATGGGTAGCTGGGTTGTCCCAATTGCCGGACTCTATGCGAACACAGGGGAGGTATGCGAATGCACTGGGTCAGGAGCCCAACCCATCACGATCGTAGTTCCTTTAGTGCGAACGCATAGGGAATTCACCACCCTTGCCCAGTTCCTTCTTCGCAAATGCGGTAACCCCTCCGCGAACGTGGAGAAGGAAACCAGACCTGGAATTTCTGGTGTTTTGAAATTAGCTCCGAGGGGTCCGAAACTCACCCGAGCCCCTCGGGACCCCATCCAAAGGCACTGGCAAGTCTGTATTCATGATACGGACTCGCTCGAATTTTTGCAACGTGAAAAACAACAACGAAACTAAGAATCCGACCCCAAAACCAAATTGAATCAAACTTTTAACTTTAAGTTCTAGTCGCTAACAATGCGCCGAACCGACCTATACTAATCGGAATGACACCAAATTTTGCAGGCAAGTCATAAATGACATGACGGAACTATTCTTTGTCTCGAAATTCTGTTGGACCTCGATAACACAAAAACATGTCCCAAACCACAATATTAACTTAAGGAAATTCTTATTTCGATATTGGGCGCCAAAACGCTCTCGGGTCATCCAAAACCCATTCTGAACATACGCCTAAGACCGAAATCATCATACGAAGCTACTGGAACCGTCATAACTCGATTCCGAGGTCGTTTGCTCAAAATGTTGACTGAAGTCAAACTTGGCCTTAAAGGCCAACCTGAAGGAACCAAGTGTTCCAATATTGCTCTAAACATTTCTGAATCCCGGACCACCTACCCCCGCAAGTCATAAATCATAATAAGCCACTATGGGAAGTTTCATTTAGGGGAACGGAGTCCGATAACACAAAACGACCGGTCGGGTCACTACAGTAAGTGTGCCTGGTGATGCCTATGAAATAAAGAAATATATGAACAGATTACGAAATGAGCCCCGACTCAACTATCCTAAAATGACTTCCAAGAGTACAATATGCTTAAAAGCTGTATCGAGGTATGTATGGCTAACTCTCTTCTTCTTAGAATCGAACTCTTGGTGTCCGAATAAGTGGTGTAAGTTCCGGCTTGATTATACTAGAATTGATTGCCTTAATGTGTTGAGATGAAAGATTTATGCTCCGTAATTGTTCTAAATGTTTAACGTGTAATCATGATATTTGAGAACATGCTATGATTTTCAAGCTATTTCCCTTAATGTGTGCAATGCCTTATGTGATAGAACTTATCGATATGATTGATAATGTTATTTGAACTTATAAAAAGGGGAAAGATTTGAATTCAAAAAGGAAAAAAGTGTCCAAGTGTCAAGAACATATTAATAAATGAGGTTGCTTGTGCCATGCAATAAAAGATGGGAAAGACATGTGAATTGAGTTGAATAATTGAAAGAGGTTATGTCTCAAGTGAGATGGCCTAGCCGATCGGGCCGAGATCGGACGCCATGCTGCACACATGGTGGCATTTGTGTAGGAATTATTGACTTAAATGGTGGATATGGATATGTCTCACTTGGGATGGCTTAGCCGGTCAGGCTGAGACCGGACTCCTTGTAAAACCACGGTGGCATTTTGAGTTGTGGCACTTGGTACTAAAGATTATCAACCTAAAAAGATGGAAAGATTGAATTGGAAACTATGTGATTCTTAATTGGTGTTTTCTTTAGTGTGTCCGTGAAGCACTTATTGATTATTATGCATGCCTTCTCTTTGTTTCACTGTTCATTCTACTAAGATTGATGTTTATAAACTAGTACTATTCGACAGTACTAACATCCCTTTTGATGGGGGCGCTACATCTTTAAATGGATGTAGGTGGTTTAATAGCAGTCAGTGTTGGTCGCAGCTAGTGGCGCATCCTCTTTTTAGCCGACTTGGTGAGCCCCACTTCATTTTGGGGTCCTGTATCATTTGTTTTCCGTGTACTTTGTATATTAAGGTATAGCCGGAGCCTTGTTGTCGGCATTTCTAAATTACTCTTCAGTTGTATTTAGAGGCTCCGTAGACAGGTTATGGGTGGTGTTTGATATTGGAAAGTAAATCAGAAATACCGGTATATGACAATTATGTTTTTCATCATATCTATAAAAAAACTGTAATATTTTGGATATTATGGTTGAATCTGCTAATGGAAACAAACTGGAAGTCCTTAATGATATATTTACAAAGTATGATTAATGGAGTTAATCTCCTCTTCATTCATGAATTAGTCTAGCTAGAATGAAACCTAACAGGCTTGCTCAGTAGAGTTTACTCGGTTGAGCGTCGGTCGTGCTCCTCAATTTTTGGGGCGTGACAACATGATGCGAGATTGCCCAAATAGAGATTCTGTGGGTATGGCACAATCAGAGAATTCAGCAACAGGATCATCTATGTCTGTGCATCCTTCAGGATGCGAGTCTCGGTCTTCGGCTGGTAGAGGTCGAAGCAGAGGTAGAGGTTCCAGTTCAGGTGGTAACCAGAATCGTAGTTATGCTTTAGTAGGTCGACAGGACTAGGAGTCTTTACCAAATGTTGTGACGGGTATGTTGACCATTTTCTCTCATGATGTTTATGCCTTGATAGACCCAGGATCTACCTTATCGTGTATTACACCATTTTTTGGTGGGAAGATTGGTATAGTGCTTGAAATACTAAGTGATCCTTTTGCGGTATCTACACTGGTTGGAGAATCGATTATTGCTAGATGGGTTTACTGAGGTTGTACGGTGATAGTTTATGGTCATCAGACCTCAGCCAACGTAGTTGAGCTAGAGATATTGGATTTTGATACTATCATGGGCATGGACTGGCTGGAAGCTTGCTATACCACAGTTGATTGTCGAGCAAAGACAGCCAGATTTCATTTTCCAAGTGAGCCACTCCTTGAATGGATAGGTAATACAGCGACACCCAGAGGTAGGTTTATTCCTATCTAAAGGTAAGGAAAATGATCGCAAAATGGTGCATTTATCATATTGTGCGAATTAGAGATGTAGATGCTGATATACCTACACTTCAATCTATTCCAGTAGTAAAGTAGTACGCAGATGTATTTCCATATAAACTTCCAGTTATTCCTCCAGAGTGAGAGACTTATTTTGGCATCGATTTGCTTCCGGGAACTCAACCAATATCCATCCCTCTGTACAGCATGGCACCTACCGAATTGAAGGAATTGAAGGAGCAGTTAAAAGATTTGCTGGAGAAAGGTTTTATTAGGCCTAGTACCTCACCTTGGGGTGCACACGTACTATTTTTACAGAAGAAAGACGGCTCGCTCAGGATGTGTATCGATTATAGGCAACTAAACAAGGTAACTATTAATAATAAGTATCCACTTCCAAGGATAGATGACTTGTTTGATCAGTTGCAGGGAGCTAGATGATTTTCAAAAATAGAGTTGAGGTCGGGGTACCACCAGGTCATAGTTCGGGAGAAAGATATTCCCAAGACAGCCTTCAAGACCCAATAGGGCCACTTCGAGTTCCTTGTCATGTCCTTCGGGTTGACGAAGGCACCTGCCGTATTTATGGACTTGATGAATAGCCTATTCCGTCCATTTTTAGATATGTTCGTCATAGTATTTATTGATGATATTTTGGTTTATTCACCTTCAAAGGATGAGCATGCGGACCACCTGCGAGCGGTACTCCAAACCCTCCGCGATAGTAAATTATATGTTAAGTTTTCTAAATGTGAGTTCTGCTTGAAGTCTGTAGCATTCTTGGGGAACATTATATCCGATGGAGGTATAAAGGTAGACAATTAGAAGATTGAGGCTGTGAAATCCTAGCCTAGACCTACCACTCCGATAGAGATTCGTAGCTTTCTAGGCTTAGCAGGATACTATCGGAGATTCGTAGAGGGTTTTTCTTCTCTTTCAGCACCACTTACGAAGTTGACACAGATAGCAACTAAGTTTCAGTGGACAGAGGCCTGTGAGCAGAGTTTCCAGGAGCTTAAGAATAGGTTGCCTTAGCACTAGTTCTAGCACTCCCAGAGGGCCCATATGGTTATGTCATGTATTGCGATGCCTCAAGTGTCGGGTTAGGATGTGGCTTGATGCAACATGGGAAAGTAATTGCGTATGCTTCAAGGTAGTTAAGGAAGCATGAGCGAAATTATACGACCCACGGCCTCGAGTTAGTTGCGGTTGTCCATGTACTTAAGATATGGTGGCATTAATTATATGGCGTTCATGTTGATGTATTCACAGATCATAAAAGCCTACAATATATCTTCAATCAAAAAGAGTTGAATTTGTGACAGAGGCGATGGCTTGAGTTATTGAAAGATTACGATGTTAACATTGTCCACCATCTAGGGAAATATAATGTTGTAGCAGATGCCTTAAGTCACCGATCTATGGGTAGCTTAGCACATGTAGAGACCGAGAAAAGATAATTAACTAGAGAGATTCATTGGCTTGTTTGGGGTTTCGGTTAGTAGACTCTGGCAATGGTGGAGTTGTACTCCAAAATACTGCAAAATTATCTCTCATAACTTAAGTAAAGGAGAGGCAATACGAGGACCAAGAGGTGGTCGAGCTGAGAGAGCGAGTTCCGCAGCAGAAGAATTCGTTGTTAGAACTCAAAGGAGATGGGGTTCTCATATACAGGGTTCGTTTGTGTGTTCCAGATGTAGCAGGGCTAGGAGATGGTATTATGTTAGAGGCACATTATTCGTGGTACTCCATTCAACCTGGGTCGACGAAGATGTATCATGTTATTAAGGATGTGTACTGGTTAGGGGTGGCAATTTGAGCCCAAAACCCATTCAACCCGCCCAAAGATTAATGGGTTGGGCTACAAACATTTTAGCTCATGGGTGTTAATCCATTATTTTTTATAACCCATTCCAACCCATTAAGCAGCCCAAATACAACCCATGAAACTCACCCAAAACAAAGGTATCTCAACCCAACTTATCTAGAAATTTACTTAATTGCCTAAAAAAAAAATTTATTTTTTTCAATTTTCTGGTTTTTTGTTTTTCTGCACCACCCACCCACCCCTACCACCACCAGCCCCC